>JADMNF010000110.1:0-109218 GCA_016097085.2 Sporothrix curviconia | reverse complement strand
ACGAGCATGTCCATTGGGTGTAGCCCCATTTCACGGCCCCCCCGTACTTGCCAAAAAAGGAAATAAAATAAGACTATTATATCTACCGCTCATATAAACGATATAGCCGCACCCTAACCTTGACTTCTCTATGCCAACCGAAGAATCGCCGTCTTTCTTTCCTCAAGTTTGCATGAGGCCTCGCTGCCTAGGACAGACTCGGACTTGTACGGACGCTTCGAGGATGACATGATTGGCTAGTACGGTGGGGTGTTTGTAAAAGAACCGGGGCTCTTCGTGTTGAGACAGGCCACAGCAACGGGTGTAGGTTTTAGGTATGGGATTGATTATTGTCGCTATTTCATCTGTCCTCACCACCGTATCGCCCTTTGTCAGTCACGAAAGTACGGCGGCTTCCATGGCGGGTCCCACTTCATCCTTGTCTGGTAGTGGCCTTTCCACTTTGGAGACGTTGGCGTGATCATCTTCAGATGTTCCATGGCCTTGGCTATAGCATCGTGGTCCACTGGCTCGCCGCTGATCTGTGCGAATTGTTGAACAGTGATGACGGAATCGTCACCGACTTCGGGCCATGATGTAACTCGCAGCTTGTGACGAGGTTGCTGGTAGTCGTCGGCACGACGCGCTCGTAGTGGTCTCGGAAAATGTTTCCAGTGGAGAAACGCCAGTCCGGGATCCCACCGCCATCGATTCTCAAGTGAGGGAACGATGGGTAGAGGTGATGCATGGGTGAACTCGGACGGGACTGAAGATGAGGTGAGAAATCGCACGAGTGTACGAGAACTGTGCGTCTGTCGGTGGTACAGGGTGCCTCCGAAATTGCTTCGATCAGAATGGAAGTAGACACCGCCGTTCCAGCATGCATGATCCCTGCGGTCAAAAAACAACGACACCCCCAAAGATGCGCGTCTCGGCCAGTACCCGACAATATCGGCCACTCACGAGGGTACCGTTACTGGTGGATAAGTGGGTGTTGTAAAGTAGGTGCGCTGTGGTAATCGATCTCTCTCCCAGGCGCGAGTGAGAGGGACTGCGGTTCAAGTCTTTGTTGATTGCGTCCATCACAAAACCCGTGATTATGAATCTTCTTGTTCTGTTTGTACAGCGATGCCGCAATCTGGTGGCAAGAAACCGCAAGCAGCTCAACCAAGCACAGTGAAAATGCAACAGACCCAATGGCCGCGTTGAATAACGATCCACAGCCTGTTGCTGGAACAAAAGATCTGTGATGTCGAGCTTTGCTCTAGCATCGCGTGCGCGTTGCAATGCGCTATCACAGAGGCTCTTGTGCTCAGGAACAATGTCCGGAACGGGCCAGTGGGACTCGCGTAGATGTCTCGGAGCGGGAGGGCCGTCGACAATCTGTGGTACGTGGTCTCGGCAGTCTGTAGAGTGAGAATGTTGTCGAGTGCGAGCTTGAACATGCGCAGATGTCTGAATCAATGCCCCCAAGAGAGACGAGCGTGTTTTGTTGAGCCTGGTCCATGGCAGCATATCATTGCCTGTAAGCTATGTCTGGATGATGTCTGGATAAATCCTGGATGCTGAAGACAGAAGCAACTCCTCGTCACGCTTATAGATGAGGATTGAGTGCGGCGCGGGGTAATTTATCGCCACGCTCATGATTCATCCAATAAAATCCATGGTCTCAAGAAGCATTGTTCTATGGTACGCTATTGTGAGAAAGAAGAAAAATAAATAAAATAAATGTACAAATCGTTATATAATGACGTTCCTTTTTCGTCGAAATAATGCAATAATAAAAGGATCAATGAAACCTGCTGCAACTATAATATTGATGTTGCTTTCTGTGGACATGCGTCTGGGTGGAGTCTCTACCGTCCAGCATCTCGTGCTTCCACTTCTACGGCCCTTGTAGCGGTAAACTGGAAAGCCTTTTTGATAAAAGTATTTGTTTTGAAGCGGAAGGCAAAGCGGTGTGCGAGCCTATTTTTTGATTTCATTGTCTTGGTTTTACGTACTGCGGAGTATTATTTGCCTCATTTTCATTTCTTCGATCCTCGATTTCCCACATGTTTGTTTGCTGCATGTGCAAACCCTCTTTCAATGCTCCTTTTTGTAAAACTCGATATTGCAATATTGAGTGTCATCCATTAGCGTTACGCTGATCTGCCGCTAGAGGAGCGCATCTCCATATTCCCCTTTTTTAAATCAATATTTACTAGCCGCCTTTAGGCACAAGTTTTGTCTGGCCAGATCGAACGCGTAAGGGTTTTCGAATGCATTTGCAAGAACACAAGAACAGTGCTGTCTTGTGTGGCCTGGATCTATTTTATAAACCCAAGGTCCCAACGGTCTTGGCTTTTTTGTGGCGTTGTCCTTTTCCTTCCTCATTCTGTGTTACTTTTGTAACAAGCCGGTTTCATTCGTTTACTTTCCCGACACACACCTCACGGACTGCCGAGATGCAGGTTGCCACGCTTCTTGCGGCATTTCCGCCTTGGCCGTTGGCCGTGTCTTGGCGAACCCTTGCAAGCCGGTTCAGCCAACGTCGTCAACCGCGTCCTCCGTCTCAGCTTGCTTCTTCGACGAGCTCCTCTGCGCTTACATCGTCGTCGTTGTTCGGTCGGATCGGTCGGTCGTCGGCCAGTCCCACTATCTCGTCCTCGACCTCCCTCTCAACGACCATCAGCTCGTCTTCCAGTACGTCAACTCTGGCCTCCTCGTCCAGCTCGGCCACTGCCTCGAGCTCGTCGGTGGCTGCCAGCCGACTTGCGGCGTTAATGCCGTGAGCAACGGCAACTTTGACGGCGGTGATTTCCACCGGTGCCTCGGGTGCCTCGCTGGTGCCGCTGGACGGCGGACATCGACCAGTGGAGGCGCCTACTCGTTTGTAACGGGCCACGACTCGCCGTACGCCATCAACCTCTACAACCACGGGCGCCGGCACGGTGACCATCTCGCAGACCTCGAACAGTCCCGGCGAGACGTACACCATGTCGTTTTTGCACTACTATGACCTTGGCGGCACCACCACCACCAGCATTGAGTGCACGTTTGACAACTCCTACAACACTTACAAGTTGCTGTACGGCAGCGTCTTGGCCAAAGGGCAATGGGTCACCATACTCGGAGAGGTGCCGGTGACGGCATCGACGACGACATATACCTGCAAATGGACGTCAGCTGTCTCGTCAGCAATTTACCTCGAGGCCTTTGCGTTTTCCTAACGCCTGTTAGCCAATATCGTTCGAGGGTATGTGTACATAGGTAGTCACCCAGCAAATATTATTACGATAGGATGAAAAGACAATTTGTATTGGTGATGTCTTTTTTTCCCTTCGCAAAGCATGAACAGGTTGTGTTGGAAAGGCGATTACGTAATCAACATAAACATTCTTGTCATATTGTGGTCAAAAGCCTGGTTTTCACGTTCACCTCACCTGCATACGAAGACGGGGACTGCATCTCTCTTCGCCGCAATGAGCGCGCCAAACGTACAATGTCGTCACTCCTCGACGAACACATACAATTAGACGGCTGATCCAAGCCTCCGATACAACAAACCGCCAGGGGCCTGCGCTTCCCGATGAGAATCCTCGGTCAATTCACAGCTTCTGTCGCAGCCGATGACGTAGAAGCTGTCTGCACGCTTCTCGACGAGCACTTTCCGGATCGATCTACTGTCTTTCCGGGCAGGTTACAAGATCCAGGAGCTGTATCCAGTACTGAGTGAAGCTGCGCGTCATGACCAAGTGGATATTCTCAATGAGATCCTTGTGCCCTATCCATATCCATTCTCCTCCATCAATTTTGTCGCGCGGGAGGCAGTTGACGCAGGATCGTACGGCACGTTGCAACTTCTTCTTGGCCATGGATGGGACATTAATCGGCGTATCGGCGCCGGCCCGAACGTTCTGGAATCGCTTGCTGAACCAATGTACACCAGACGGCGACGTCGAGCGAGAACATGATCGTATGGCTTCTGGACGCCGGCGCCGGGCCTCAACGAACGGCCATATCACACCGACACGACCGGAATGTCACAGGCAGTAGAACACGCGCCATTGGATTTTGTCAAAGACCTTTTGGACAACTATGGCGGCGACGTGCATTACGGCCAGCTCTTGCACCACGCGTTGAGCCGAAAATCACAGAAACCGGCATTGTCGAGATGCTCCGACTTCTTCTCGAGCACGGTGCACCGATAAACCAGGTCCAATTCTCCGACGATGAGCGAGCGGCTCGCAACTATTGCATTGTGGATCCTCAATCAGGCAACATCGAGGCAGTCAAGTTCTTGTTATCAAAAGGGCGCAGACACCGGCATCAATCAGCACACGAACCGAGACAACGGCGCTGGAGTGGGCGGAGAAGGCTGGGCACAGAGAGGTGGTTTCCATCCTGCGGTCACCCGACAAGTACAAGTTGTAAAGGAGGTTAAAGGCCAAAGGATATGAAATTGAACGTTGTTTGTCTTTTTTTTGTCTTTTCTCGTCCTCTGAAGCTCGAGCATATGAGCTTCCCAATTCGTGCGAGTTTCAACCTGAAAAGGGTGCATGGTCTAGGGGGTATGATTTTCCCTTCGCATGGGAAAGGTTCTCCGGTTCGAATCCGGATGTATCCAATCGTTTTGTCTCGTTCGTCGGTGGATATTTGTTTTTTAATTCGGGACCACTTTAATGAGATCCACAGGTTAGTGAATAGTGGAGAGCAAGATCAAGTAAAGTTGAATGTGTTTTTCTGTTTATTTTTAATCACGGCCACTGCCCAGCACCACAGACCGGTGCGATAGTCCATTGTCCTGCGAAGAAAAGAGACAAATAACACAAGCTGCAAAGAACATCTTCCACTTGAAAGACAGTTCGGTCACTGTGGCCTCTTCCACTAGAAAAGGTCAGCCAGCTCGCCAGAGTCCATCTTGTCGGAAAGCCCTCCTTGTCGTAGTTCATGAATCCGTAAAACTGCGCCCCTTGCAAAGCCAGTCCTTCTTGTTTCTCTTTCCTTCCTTGGTCCAATGATCCTGCAACCCCAAGAATCCTTTGTCCCCCCAGCCCTTTCCCTCCCTTTGGTATCTGTTCGTCAATCGTCAAATCATGTCTGGTGGGTATCGTCGTGTGTTGTTGAATCCTCGACCAACAGCCCCAGGCAGTGGCAAAATTTGCCCATCCGGCCCGCAGTTCACTCGGTACCACTTGGTAGGTGTGCCGCTGTGAAGGCGTTGACAAGGATTTTCGTCAGGTCGTCGGTTGTCGTGAGGGTTTTCGTCAAAAAGGTTCTGTAAAAGGTCAGAGAAAGGCCGACGCGAGATGCTCAGCATCTACGAGAGGTGGATGGGCCGCAGATGGGCCCAAAGTTCTGCATTGGCAAAGCAGAGAGTGCCGGTGGCATCGGAGAGGTATTGGTCTGGGAGAGAGAGAGAGAGGGAGACGTTTAGCGAATGTATCAGTGAGCGAGTTGGCAAATAAGACTTACTGAGGTCGATGAGAGGCGTGTCGACATCGCACTTGCAGGTGAAGGCAGCGGACTCGTCAATCGCACACTGGTTGCAAGGGGAGCCATTGACACGAGAAGTCACCACTAGAAGTTGTTAGCATTGTCGTGAAGGGTGGGCAGAAAACTGAAAAGAATGCAGGACAAAAAGACAGAAACACAGAAGAAACTCACTTTTGCTGGTAGACAAAGTAGCCACCGCTGCGAGCGAGGATCTTGGTTTGAGGTCAAAACTCGGCCAGCGGTACTGGCCGTCATTGGTTGGAACCGCTGACGGTGCACTCGGTAACGAGGATGTTCTGTTCGACGGGTCGAGGGCAGATGTTGCGGCACTCCTTGGCGAACTCGCAGAGGCAAGCTTGGTGGTGAAGAGGAGGCCGACGAGGCCGAGGGCAATTTTGGCGAACATCTTGAAGAGGTGGGCGTTGTCGACAAAAGAAAGAGAGTTGAATGAATGTATGAGTGAGAAAGAAGAAGACGAAGAAAAGGACAAATGAAAGAAGAAGAGGTAGAATAGTTGGCTGTTTGCTGAGCTTCTTGATGAGGACGGAGAGAAGAAGGAGAGCTAAAGGCTTTCTGGTAGGAGGGAGGGCGTGTATTTATATCTTGGGCCAGCACCACAACACAGGGCGGGCGGTGAAAGTGCACGCTTTTTGGACTCTCGATTCTTTGCAGTCTCGCTTGATTCTGCCAGTTTGGAAGGGCATCGAAGCCGTTGACATCATGGCCGGCGCTGGTGGAAGCTGTGTCGCGTGGCATTTGTGGGCTCAGTACTGTGGTTGTCATGTGCTGTGGTGATGGAAGTGAAGTCGAGGTGAGGAAAAGGCGAGAGAGAAGTGGACGGCTGTGGACGTGCTGGGTCCACGCGTATCGCACCCTGCGCACCTTCCGTGTCTGTGCTCTTTGCTGTTTAAAGAAACAAAGTGTACGGAGCACGTGTTGCTCGTAGATGCCGCCACTTCCCTTTTAAAGGCCTCTGGTGATGCCCGACCTTTTCTCACCTTTCCATTGTCAACCTCTGACCTCCCGCCATCTTTCATCCGCGTCCTCCTCGCCGTCTCTGACTGCAAAACAGCCCGCCTTTTCGGTGCATTACGGCACAAAATCAGACTCGTGCCCCTCGTTCTTTTTCTAGGCCATCTTTCAGCACATCGACACATCCTGTGCACAATGGCTGTCAACTTCAGTCTTCTCGACGCACTTCCCAACGAGGTCAGCGACGAGGTCAGCGACGAGGTCAGCGACGAGTATGTCGGTTCCGCCCAGTTCCTGTGCCTTTTTCGTCGTGGCAAACGTCGGTGGGCCGCCATCGCCAGCTTGCTGTCATACGATATGGCATGCCAGATTCTGATTATATTTGCGGGATAGATTCTGTGCGTGTTGCCTTCGCGCCATCAATGTCTTCTCTGAACCTTCCAATCGCATCGCCATCGAGGGCGAACTCAGTCTCGCCGTAGATGCTTACACCCGTGGCGGTCTCTTGCCTCCTTTCGTGGACCTGGAAAAAATACAGCCTTTGACTACGATGATGCCGTGCATTTTCCTCCGACGCCCTGGCTGCGCCCGTTCCCCTTTATTGCCGCCTTGCAATGCAACTGGCCGCAGCCTACGACAACGCAAAGCAATTGTTTGATTCTCACATGAGCGCCGAGCCGCTGGGCTGATCTACCACGACAGTAACAGCAGGTACGCCGTCGCCGTCATCGACATATCCGATCTCGACAACATCCGCTACGGCTTCGTTGCCGCCGGCGAGGAGATGGGCTCACGTTCCAGCTGCAGATAGGCGAACACCGCTTTCAGCAGAGGAATACATGACCAAGTTTGAGTACTCGAGGGAGAATGACACCTTTGAGGCTACCGCAATAGCCCTCTTGCAATCAAAGCCGTTGATCTGCGCAGAGGCACTGGAGCGTAAGTCTAGACATCGTAGAGAGCAGGACTGTTGGAGTATTACAAGTGCTAATATATCAACCCTCGTCCAAAGCCTGTATGGCCTCGTACCGTGCCGCAAGAAGCCCACGACAAAAAAAAGAGACAAAAAACGAAGCCTCCCGATGCAATCTCGCCCCCCCAAGCCTCCAAACATCTCTAGTCGACATGGCCTCTGCAACCTTGGTCGACCACCTCTTCAACGCACCCGGTGATCATTTCACGAAGACCCGGAAAGATGATGGAGTTGCAGCTTGCTCCCGGTGTACGGACTGCCATCCGGCATGAACTCCTTAGGCGAGCACCGAAGCTAGCCAGCTTCTCGCATACGCATCTCCTGCTGGTGCTCGCCTTTTCCGGGCAAACACACCTCCCGTGGGAACGTTTCAAGGTCTTCCAATGGCTGTTTTGCGCGATTCCTTCAGCGCCCCGAGCGCTCAAGGCACAGTCCATCAGTGTGTGCATTGACACATAGAGGTTCGCCTTAAGCCATTGTCGACGCCTTGTCTGCTTCTCCCGCAGCCTTTAAACACCTATGCTTCCACCAGAAACCGCAGCGGGGAAACGATGCTCGCACTACAAATTTGTACAGAAATCTTGCTCGGTTCCATTCTCCTGCGGGCCAAGGATGTCCGTGTAACGCTGACGGCCGCATGCTCATCTGCCCTGCACAAGCGCATGTGGTTCCCGACATCGGAAACCGTAAACCTCGAGAACCACTTCCGCGTGTTCCCCGTGCAGCATCTGTTTCTGCGCAAGGCCAATAATGAGCTGCGGCCCACGGCAACAAGGCCTTCGTCCCAGTCTTTATGCATCTCGCAGACACTCTGTAACACCCGAGGCCTTTGCTGCCAGCTTCTTTGTGTTTCTGGCAAACCACGCGCTGGATGACTTCAATGAAAGCGAGCTGCCGTACTTGTTTTCCCACAGCGCACCCAGTCTCCGACGTGGCCCTGACACAAGAGGAGGCTGTTAGCCGTGGCTTTCAGTAGCGCTTCCCCTGCGGGGAATCTTGCCATAACCACATCTACCATTTGTAGAGTATCGGTTTGGTCAACTTCTCGACGAACCCGACCCTACCAAAATTCGTCTTGGCGAGGTGGACTGCTGGCCGCTGGTCCGTGATCCGGTACCTGGAAGTTGGAACATTGTCGTGTCGTCTGAGACTGGTGTGCGCTATGCGTTTTTTACGGACCGGGGCCGATGGACAGGTCGATCTGGTTGGCGACTTGAAAACCTTTCTCAAAGAGACCGCGCCTGAAGCCGACCGGCAACCGTGCTTGACGACAAGTTTGCTGAATTGGAAGCCCGCCTGTCTCCACCTCCCCATGTGAAAGACACGAAAAGCCATATCCGTGTCATGACAAGGTCGAGGCACTGGAGCTGCTTCAAGTTTTCCGGGAGGATGCCGATACCCACGGCGCGAGGCTCTGCAGATTATGATGATGGCATGTATGCGTGTCCCCAGATGTCTGTTCTTTCACATGCTGTTTCACAATTAACCTTTTCTGTCGGTAGATCCGGATCTCGCCCACGCCCATGGCTGGTATCGAGACCGATTACCTATTTTCTCGTGCCCAGGTAAGATGCAGCCCACCACGCCACGAAAACACAAGCACCGGCAAAACACTGACAGAATACACCGCCTGCATAAGACGGTCAAGCACCTCGTTTTCTCAGCGGAGGATTCTAGGAAAGGCTGGGCCAGTTGGTGACGAAAAAATGAGTGGTTGGCAAACAGGTAGCGAATGTATTCCAAGCTTCGACCGGTAGCACCTCAGACCCTTCCTACGGCAGCTCAATGAACATAATGCTTACAGTATCAATTTTTGAAAAACTATGCCTTTCTATATCTCTATTCTGCCGATTCTAGATTACGTAAACAAAAGAAATGAATCTCGACCGAGCTGTAGAACCCAAACGCCGCTCAACTTGACAAATGAAAAATAGGGGAAAAAAGAAATGGAAACAAAAAATAACCGAGTGTCGCCTCGGCCTCACTGCAACAGAGCATACCGTGTCTCCAAGTGGCTGGCCGGTTTCAGGCCATTGACGACAAGCTTCCGCTCTGCAGCGGGTAGTGGCTGTTAAGTTGCCCGTACACGCTCGACTTGGGAATGGCACGCGTGTCCATCACCTTGCTCGGGTGGTACACGGCAAACAGCACGCCCACAGCAAACATGAGCGTCGCGTCGAAAATGTAAATATAGACCTCGGACGCCCTGCAACGGGCCGCCGGCACCGGTCGCGTACTCGGCCACACGGAAGACGGACCGCACCATAATGAGCGCGCTGGCGCCCGTAGAGAACATAGAAAAAGGTGAGGCTGCTGCGGGCCTGCGCGAAACCGCAATGCGGCGGGGACGACGACAGTAACAAGCATAAAGACGCCGAAAAAGAGGATCTGCAGGATCAGGCCGACGAGGATAATGTTTCTGGCCGAGCTTGATCTTGTCCTCGCTCTTGGCATTGGCGAGCATGCCCGCCGCCGCCGGACTGCCACGAAAAACGAGAGGACGTCGCCAAGGACAAACACCTTGGTGAGCCACGTGGTGCGGATGGCGAGTACTGGTCCGCCTGGAGGTGGCGGCATGAAAGCGGCCAAGGGTCATGTAGATGGAGGCGGCGAGCAGCGTGGGCCGAGAAGCAGTGTCAGGCTCTGCAGAATGTAGGGGCCGGTGGTCCAGTTGGTGTCTGGCCAGCAGACACGGCACGGCCAAGATAGCCCATGACCTCGACTGTGGCGGAGGATGTGTGTGAGTGGGAAGAATGGAAACGAATTCAGCACGGGGCCTGGGACGAAGAGACATACAGATGAGGCCGATAATAAAGGGGATAAAGTACCATGTCCGGCGGCGGAACATGAGGAAGACGTGGGCGAGTGCGGCAACGCCAAAGAGGATGAGGAAGACGACGGCCGCGGCCTTGCTCGGGTTGTAGTGGTAAAGCACAAACGTCCCGGTCGTGGACGTGGTCGAGTTGGACGATTGGCGATGTTGGGGGATGAGAAGGCCGTGCTGGTGGAAGCGAAAGTCTGAGGAGGATGAGGGCAGCAAGTTGATAATTTTTTTTAGCCTCGTGTATATGCTGTTGTTGGAATACAACCGAGTAACTCTGTTGCTTTGTGTTTTTGTTGCCAAAGTTGTGACTTCATGCTGTCTTAAAGATCTGAGTCGGATGACCCTGAATATATGTGTATGTGCTGCTGTTCGGTCGTCCGATCACGCCCTTGACGACATGGCCCTGCAATGTTTATTTTTCTGTCTTACGTGTGTCCCTTTTCAGTCGTCGGGCGTATCGAAACACCAGTTTGCGATTGCATTGTCTGCCGTAAAACGGAGAATGCCGTTGCGCGTTGTTGACTTTGTCTCCTACATGTACTGCCCCCCTTTCTTTTGCTTGCTGCCTAGCCCCTCCTCTGTGTTTTCCTGCACAATTGCCGCCGGTCGAAAGTCTCCTTTTAACCTAAAAGGGTCTTCGAGCGCTTGGCGTTGTCTATTTTTGTTCTTTCATCTGTAATACTTGTAGCTGCTCGGTCTCGCTGTGTGTGGATCTCTGGCATCCAAAACACGCTGTTTTCAATGCTATGATTGGGCCTCCCTGAAAAACTGGGGACTGTCACCGGCCGGTTCTCCACCCTAGCTGCTGTTCCTGGCGCTATTCTGCATTTTGAATGATCCTTTTTATGGCTTGTTTTTCGTCTCGAGATTTGTTCTCGGTTGGCGCTCGGATTGCCTCGCTCCGACGACTCTGGTTGCTCTCGCTCTGACCCGACACTTCTTCGGTCTTGTCATTCTTACACGTTCTCATTCTTAACGTTCCAGACCTTTTCCAATCTTCCATTTTCCATTTCTCTGTCGTTCTTTCATTCGTATCCCTTTTCATGCCAACCCCGTTTATGTTTTACGGTCTCCTCTCCTCTGCCCATTTATCAATCAGTCTCATCTACTACGCCTCGGTTTGGTATCCATTTATCTCACCCGGTCAAATCGCTAAGGCTTCGCCAAAAAGGCCTCCCAAGACAAATGATGACACTGAAGACGGGGTGCAGCCGAAATTGCGCAAATGCCCAAGCCTCCTTGCGTCTCCATAAAATAACGTTTACCGGCCGCACAGAATTTAATGTCGCCGGCCCTTTACGAATACGAACAAAATAAGACGGACAAATAACGAGATAACGCTCGATTGTGACTTTCAAATATGATAAACAATGCGGGCCAGACTTCAGCCACGGTTCTTGGTATCCTAGCTAATGGAACAAATAAAAAAAAAATTAAAAAAGCAAAGTGATATCTTAACAAAACCACGCCGACCGTTTCGTGCATCACCAATCCCGCCCACAGCCGCCATCTTCCTCTGTCAACACCCCATGGTCCATCTTCAGTCCCTGACCACAATCGCCTCCTTGACGTACAGCTCCTCGACGGCGATTTTCACCAGCAGCCGCGCGACGCTGGTAATGTGCGCATAGTCCCGCATGCCCAGCTTGCCGCCACCCACGCTGTCCAAAATGTTCATGTCCTTGGCCGGCGCTGCGTCGTCATACTCGAGCCGCATCGGCCGCACCAGCGTCCAGTCTGTCTCCGTTTGCCGGATCTCTTTGTCGACCAGATTGTGGTCCGTCACCGCGTACTTGATGTTGGTCCAGCCCATAAACGCACGCGACACAAACGGCAGGCCCTTCCATGAGTCGCCGGCACCGGCGGTAGACATGACAACGACGCGGCGGATGCCGTGGGCGAGGAGGGCCGCACAGGCCGTCTCGCACGAGTCGGCGAGGAAGCGCGGCGGCGAGACTTGTGCGGCAAAGGGGCTGTCGGACGCGCGGACGGTGTTGAGCGTGATGATGGCAGCAGACACGGCGAGGGTGCCGGTGCCGCGGTCAGTGCTTTTTCGACGTCGGCCTTGACGAGCGGCGAGCCCTGGACAACGGTAAGTCCCTTGCGGCCGGTGACGGCTGATGGGTTGCGGACCAGAGCGACGGCCGTGTGGCCCTGGGCGAGCAGTTCGGTGACGACGTGCTTGCCGGTGCGGCCGGTTGCACCAAGAAGAAGGAAGTGCATTATGAAAAGGTAATTTAAGGCGATGCAAAGGGAGATTTGGGAAGATTGGAGTTGGGTGGTGGGGGAATGAAAACGAAGGAGTGGGAGCAAAGGTGAGGATGGATGTGATGCTTCTCGTCTCTCCCATGACAGGGCACGGAAAGCACGACGTACTTATAGAACAATAAAGTAAGATCAGAATACTTCGAGTTCTGTAGTCATCATCGGCGCTGTCGGTCTTTGGTCGCTGGCCGCGTTGACGATGTCCCGTGCGAGACAGCCTGCGGCCGGCGCTTTCTGGATGCTGATTGGCTCGCTCGCTCAAATGTCCCAAAAAAGGAAAGGCGTCGAGCCGGATTACAGGCCTTTCAAACTCTTTCAGCCTTTTCAGACTTCTGGGCTTTCATGCCCACCACCCTCGCCCTGCGCCCAGTAGGTCTTCATGCGCTCGCCCAGTACGGTGCCAATGATTTGTAATTCTGCATACTCGGGAGCTAGAACCTCCGCTGCGCTCTTGTTTCCTCGCTGCGTGCTCAGCAGCACCACACGAAGGAGTCGGTGGAAGAACCGCTGGAACGTGATGGACAGCAGCTCAGTGCGCGGGCCTCTTGCGAGCTGCAGCCGTTCCAGTTTCAGCAGCCAAGCGTCCAAGGATCCCATGAGCGCCTTTTGTTCCGCCACGAGCCGATGCTCATTGGCGGCATCTCCGGGTGTGGCCACCGCCGCCTTGGCCAGATACGACAGTGCCGACGCGGATAGACGTGTTAATTCTGTGCGCATGTCTGGTGCTATGGCCCGCATCCGCGCTGTTGCTGCCGTGCTGCTGTCTGGCGTAGACGACGTCGACACGGACACGGCATCCGAGTCGACCGTTCCTGCTGGAGGCACATCGGTAAATTTGCATGGCGCTGCGAAGAGCTTAATGATGAAAACGTCGAGGGCGGGAAGCGGCTCCTCCTCGCTTGCAAGCGGTCTTTCTCGCTGCCTCTCCCTGTGCTCGTAGAGGATGCGCAGGCCCTGGATGATGTGCTGTGCCATGGCCGCAAAGTTGCTGCGCACCTGCTCGATGCTGATAAACACCTGGCAGCAGAGCAGCGCCGAGCGGATGCCGTTTCGGTCCGTCGTTGAGCTATTTGCATTTGCAGCGCCCGGTTTTGATGAGTCGACAGACGACAGCGTGGACGCCAGCCCGCCGAGTGCCAAGCAGTACTGCTGCAGGCCGTAGCCATAGGCAGGCGACGACGGCTCGACCGATGCATAGGACGACACCGACGAGATCATGCATGCGGGCGAGTATGCTTGCGGCGACGAGGCACCCGAGGACGCGGCCGACAAAAGACGCGAACGCGGCGCAGCAGACGTGGCTGGTGGCTGCAGAGGGCACGCCGTCTCGAGGTCATCTCGCAGTGCACGCAGCGACGACACGGCATGCCGGATGGCCGGGTCGGTCAAGCTCGCCTGGAGCACTTGCCGCGCCTCGTCGTCGCAGCCGAGCGTCACATACTCAAACAGTGTCTTGGTGGAGAAGCAGCGTTGCAGGTTGGCAATGTCGTCTTGAGAGACCTCGGCTGATGTGGCCACCGAAGCACCAGGGCCGGCGGTGGCCTTGCTTGCGGCTATCGAGGCCGGTGGTGCCGGTGCAGAAGACGACGCATCGCCGCCATAGAAGCGAAATGGCGACGCGTAGCCATCACACGTACGGCCGGTCGACACGCATTTCTGGCACAACGGCTTGGCCTCGTCACACTTGACCTTTCTTGTTCTACGTAAAGCAAGATGCGTGTCAGTGGCCGGCCTTGCTCGGGGAATAAACAGACGAGAAGGCGAGGAGGGCACGGGCAACCAAACGAACCTGCAGGTGCCACAGCCAGTCTTTACTTTACCCCGACGCTGTGACCGCTGTGACTGTGCACCGCTCTGTGGAGCAACGCTGAACTGGAAGGTAGCCATGCCCGGTAGTATGTCGTCTCGCCTGGTAGGGCGGGGTGCGGAGGTTAGAGGCTGGGCTGCAGGCTGATAGGGCGTGGAAAACAGGCTGAAAGGAGGAGCTGAGGACGTGTCGGTGCTTCGCGCTCGTAGAAAGTGCCGTGCCGTTCTCGCGTCGCGTGTTCCCGTGAGTAAAGTCGCCAACGAGTCACATCCCGCGCGCGTGCATTGGAATTGCAAGCACGGGGGCAGAAGAAAGGGGAGGAAACAGGAACAAATCCTTTGGGAGCTTAGTGGGCAATCAGGCAGCAGCATCAGACGCTAAGCTACATTTGGAACACAGAGCGAGCGGTCCAATCAGTGCTGCCAATTTGCACGATGAGCTGCGCGAGTCTCCACTTTTCCTTCCATCCAACATCGTCGGACATCGTATCGTCGTCCGAGCAGCGAGGCTCCGGCGGCCGACGAAGAGGGCGAGGCTGGTCGTCAATCTATCTCTATTTGTAAGTTCCAATATCCTCGAACGAGTTCAAAAGAAAGCCGTCGTTGGCTCTCTACCTCATCTCTCCTACAAATATCTTCACACATGTCGAGACTCATTACGACCAGTCCTAGGTTGATATCGGCACTCCGACGAACCTCAAACTCGACCCAGCCTTCCTTCTTTTCTAAACATCGAGCCTTGACACAGGCTGTACAGTCCAGCAAGATGCCTCAATTCACTCTCTACGGCGCCCGCGGCTCTACCAACACCGACCGCGTCCGCCTGACGCTCGCCGAGGCTGGCTTTACCGACTACGAGTCTGTCCTTCTCAATCTCCAGAAAGGAGAGCAAAAGGTGCGTCTTGTGTGTGATGAGAACAAAATGACTGCATGCATCATGGAACGCCGCTGACCATCTAGTCTCCGGAAAACATCCAGCGCCACCCCTGGGGCAAGGTCCCCGTCGTCACTTTTTCTGATGGCCTCGTTCTCTACGAAAGCCGCGCAATCTCCAAACACCTGGCCAGGACCTACGGCCATCTCTCCTTCCCAGCGGTGCCACTGGCGAGGCTCTCTTTGACCAGGCCCAGTCCGTCGAGATGATCTATTTTTCCGAGCCTGCTGGCCGCATTGGCTTTGAAAAGTTTGCCAAGCGGTTCATCGGTCTGCCCACCGACGAGGCCGTTGTGGCCGCGTCGCTCAAGGCTGTTCACCAGTACTTTGATGTGGCCGAGAAGCTGCTGCAAAAGAACGAGTTCATGGCCGGGCCGTCCTTCTCGCTCGTCGACATCTTCTACATTCCCTCGTGCAACGCCTGTTTGCGTGTGGGTATGGCGAGGAGCTGGTTCTGCAGCGGCCCGCAGTGCGTGCGTGGTGGAGCGCATTACCAGTCGCCCAGGAATCCAGGCGCTGCTGGCGGCCGACAAAGCAGCAATGGCGGCAGCAATGGCAGCTCGTTCATGAAGTAAGCTTTTGTCGGTGATTGGAATTGTCGGGGCGAGATACACACGGTGAAAACCAATCGTCATGTTGCACGCCAAAATATTTTTTTTTTCGTTTGTTTTCAATTTTGTTTTTCCTCGGTTATTTCTAAGAAAGAAATACACATTGAAATTTTATGACCAAAGTTACGGATTTTTTTATTTTTATTTTATTTTTTTTATTTTTTTAAAAAACCAATACATGACAAACTTTATGAACAAAAACAAGTTCCATGAAGCAACAGCAAAACACGTAGATATACAATCACGCGTGCGTTCCTCCTACTCACGCAGCTTACTAGAACGCAAATTTTCAATCCCAAGATTTCTACATGTGCAGGTGCTACCTATGGTTCCAACAAAGAAAATACAATCATATCATTTGCATCGAAAATTGCAAAGATTTACATAATGTGGCGACATTTTTTTTAGGAGAAGCCACTTCTGTGCCTGGCGCATTCCGAATACAGACAACCAACAGCTAGTCGCCAATGAACAGAACCCTGTTTGCACCATCCTGGAACGCCAAAACCAAACAAAAGTAAAAGTAGCGATGAATGTCAGTGTCCTCCAATACGCCGATGCTCACTGGATGAACTGGTTGAGGAGGGGAGGTGCCCCCGGGTTCACCATTTCTTCAGGAATGAAGGGACCCGAGACGGGATCCTTTCTCCAGTTTATCCATCGAATTAAATGAGACAAAAGTACAGTAATTGTACGCCGTAATATAGGTCATAGAGATGGTCCGACCGTTCCAACGACCTGGCGGCTTTTGTTTCGCTTTGGAGGCTCCTGGGCTCATAGGGCTTTGCACATATTCAGAGGAAATACTGGGCAATCAATCAGAGCCAGCAAGAACAAGAGCCAAAAAAATAATACAAAAAAACTCAGATAAACCAGCTGTCCCAGACAAGCCAAGGATAATATGGGTGTAGGGGAATTAGATATGAAAATATGGGTTAGGTGTTTTTTCCTTGTGCGTATTTCTCATGAGCAGTCTGGTCGTGTGCAGTGTCGTCATCGTGCGACTGTGCCAGGGGCAGCACGTCTCCTTCTCGTGGGTCTCTCGTGGGTTTTGTGCGCTGTGGGCGCTGTGGGCTGGGCGGGTTTCATTTTGTCGTCTTTGAAGCACCACTTGAGGCCACTTGAGCCACTGAAAGGCGCTTGGGAGGCACCGCGAGCCACTGTCACCTCCTCACGATCCACCTCTCCACACCAAACTCCACCTCTCCGTCGTTTTCAAAGTCCTCAGAGTTTTTTACTCGCTTTCTTTTCTTTTCGTCCAAACCCTTTCAATCCTTTTTTGGCGGATCCATATTTTACACTACTCATATAAAATTCCGTCGCGCTGAACATGACGTCACCCACTGTGCTTGCAAAAGAAACAAGAACTCGGATGTTTTCCTACGGTTTTGTGGGTCCTTTTGTGTTTGTGTTTTTTTTTCTTTGCGAGGCGAGAGAAAGCTAGTTACGAGTATACTCGCATGCATTATTATTCGTACATAGTACTCACTCCCAGGCGCTCGCCTGGCGCTCATTCTCTCTCACACATGACAAGCGTCGTCGCTTTGCTCTTCGATTGTCTGACATTTCTGTCTCGTAACAACCGACCATGTAAATGCAAACACACGAGGTGCTTCGTATCAGCACATTACCGCCCGAGCGGAACATTGGTATATTGACTGCAGAACCTGGAAAGGTACGTCCAAACCGGACACATACGTGTACATGTACATTACCCCAGGCCCAGTGACAGCCTCCCACCCACTTCACTCTGCAATCCCTGTCAGACCGTTTGAATTAAGTAATAGGAAACACGAAAACCCTTTACCCTTCTCGCCCGCCGCTCAGCTATGGTAAGACTATCGTTATACTTGAGCATGAGTATGCATTGTAGTTCTACAGCATGGCGACCTGAGGCCTATCAATAGAGTTGGTACTCGCCTCGTCGCACTCGGACAAGACCGAAGAGGGACAAAGTGATCGACAAAGTAGGGTTGTTGATGTAAAAGCCCAGCAGAGATGTTGATTATTTAGAAACAATTTACAAAACATGCCGCCAAAGCCGACAATAAAAAAGAAAAAAGCCGGGGAGCAGTACGACAAGAGTAGGAAGGCGAAAAAAGGAGCACTGCAACCTCTACAAATACAACCGAGTGTACCGCATACTCTGCAAATCATCGACGCTGAGGCCGTAAAGAACGCAAAAGCGAACACGAGCAGTACAAGAAAACACCACCAGGCAGACAGAAGGAGCAAACAAAAGAGGCTTGGGCGGGGCCCTCCTCTTGGCAGCCTGCAAGCAGGGGAGCATGATACGGCGGATGGGCGATGCAATGTAGTGGCTGATTTTACGTACAAAGTATCTTACGGTCGGCAGACGGCTCGTACATGTACAGAGTATCCTTGATTTCTGCGTTGTTTTATGAGTTTTTCGTGTTCTTCCTCAAGGCGCAAGGTAGCCTGAAGGAAGCCATCCCGGCAAAAACCCATAGTTGGTCGCAAGTTCATTCCCATCTTCTGTGGATTTCTTGTTTCTTATTTTCTCTTCTTCCATTCGCTTGCTGCCCTTTGGATAATGCGCCCTTTCTCCGTCTTGGGTGTTGTCTCATTGAAAGCTTTTCCATTGTTCTGTTCTTTGTCTGATCTCATGTGTTTTTTTCCCCTTCTTTCTTCCCTGTTTCTTTTTCTTCTGGCCTATTTCTTTTCTTGACTTGCCGTCACCCGAGGCAGATGGTCCAGTGGTGTTACAGCGCCCTGCCGCGTCTTCTCGGCGTGTCTAGGCGTGCCTTAGGGGCAGCCTTTCGGGGGTTTCAGCGTCTCTAGTGAACTGTAGCGCCCTGTAGCGTCGTGGCTTCATAGCGATACAGCCTCGTATCCTACCAGCCCCCAGCGCCCCCCAGCGCAAAAACATGGGCGGCCCCTCTTAGCGGCCCCTGGCGTCCTTTCCACGGCCGAGAGGACCAATGGCCGTGCCGTGCTGCCCCGTTTTTGCCCCTCCCCGCTCCGTCTTACCGTTCCCTTGTCCTCCTTGCGCTGCTTCCTCCTTGTCCCAGGGTGGCAACCGCCGAGACAACGAGGAAAAGTGGGCGCGGCGCAGGAGAGAAATTAGTCGGCGCGGCGTCCTTTCTTGCGCCTTTTACCCACTTTTCCACGTCTGCAGAGTGCTGTGCGCTTTTGCCAGTCCCCTGGTCCGGCGACCGTATTTTGCGAGAATTACTGTTTGCCGCTGGGGCAAAAAAAAACTAAAAAAAACTCGATAGGCTCAGCCTCTTTGTGTGTATCATGCTGAGCAGAGGCAGACTCTGAGGCAGGTACTTTTCAGTGCTGATCGTAGTATTGCAGCTTCTGACTTTACGTAGTGCAACCTTCTGTCAGACCTGCTGTACTTTGCAATACTTCCGCAGACTGTTGTATTACTTACTAGGCTTACTGGCAGTACCCACTGAATGTTTTCCGGATTGGGATCGGTTGGGGGCTGTCTGGTGCAGACATATGCGGATATGCCTGTAGACCCCTGTAATCACCCGCTAAATGCCCCATGTCTCGTGCTCTCCGCGCATTCGTCCAGCGCATTCGTGCGACGACATTCGAAAAAGAGACATTGAAGAGGAAAACGAGGCACAGGGCTCCGCTTCCCAGTTTTTTTTCTGTGATTGCGCCGCCGCACATTGGCTGCTCCATTGTGTCTAGTGTGCTGCAAGGCCGGCCGGCCGGACAAGGGACTTTGGGTGTTAAATGTCTTGGCGGCTCCAGGAATGCAACGACATTGGCCAGCACCGACGTTGTTGCCCTCTGGGGCAATTGGCGTGGGACGGAGGGCGCCGCTGAGTAGAGATGTCTGAGATGTACCGTCTTTGCGCCCAGAACAAAGTAACATGTTCCCAAAGAACAGGCAAACCGCCAAGATGGCAAAGATCTCGCCCGCGGCAGGTGCTCGGTGTGCTCCCGGTCTGCTTCTTTCCCGTTTTCGTATTTCTCTCTCGATCTGCCCTCTTTCCCGGTTCTTGAAATTTCCTCTGTTTCTCGCTCTTCTCCCTCCTCCTTTGTTGTTGCCGTGTTTGTTTTGCATTCCCGCTTCGCTCCTTCCCATCCACATGTCCTGCCTCTTACGGCAGCCTTGTCCCTTTTAACCCCCTTCCCCCTTCAACACTCCTTTCTCTCTCTCTCCTCTCTCTCTCTCTCTCTCTCTGCCCGTCTACGCCTCACACCTCCGACCTCGCCGCCAACACCGCAACATGTCGGCCCCCAAGTACGAAGTGGACCGTGACAACGTCGGTGCTGTCATGGCCGACAATGCCAGCGGCATCCAGGCCATGGACAGCCGTGGCGACGACGAACTACGTGGACAGCAAGTATGTCAGCGATAAGGCCCGGCCGTCCTCGCCGACCGAACCGCCGCAGCAGCTCATCCGGCCGCTCGTCCAATGACCGCCTCGTCATTGCCAATGTTGACCAGCTGCAACGCCGCCTGAAGAACCGGCAGATCCAGCTGCTCGCCATTGGCGGTTCCATTGGCACGGCGCTCTTCCTGAGCATCGGCAACGGTCTGATACGTGGTGGCCCCGGCAGTCTGTTCATTGCCTACACCCTCTACAGCTGTGTCTTGGGCCTGATCAACAACTGCGTGGCTGAAATGACCGTCTACATGCCCGTGAGCGGTGGCTTCATCCGTCTGGCGGGCAAGTGGGTGGACGATGCGCTCGGTTTTATGGCTGGCTGGAACTTTTTCCTTTACGAAGCTCTACTCATCCCCTTTTGAGATTTCCGCCCTCTCGGTTGTTTTGTCCTACTGGCGAGACGATAATCCGGCAGCCGCTGTGTGCGGTGCCGCCATTGGCGCCTACATGTAAGTCGATGAAGCGAGCTTTTGGGTTTTTCTTTCTTTCTTTCTTTCTTTTTTTTTTTTTCTTCTTTCTTTCTATCCTTTACTTTTTTGTATCCCCTCCGTCCTCATGTGCTAACAACTGCAGTCTTTTAAACATCTTTGCGGTCAAAGTTTACGGCGAGGCCGAGTTCTGGCTGTCCATCGGCAAGATCTTCCTGATCCTGATCCTCTATTTCTTCACATTTATCACCATGGTTGGTGGCAACCCCAAGCACGACGCTTACGGCTTCCGCTACTGGAAGAACCCGGATCCTTTGCCCAATACCTCTCGACTGGCGACATTGGCCGCTTCGAGGCTTCCTGGCTGCGATCTGGTCGGCTTCCTTCACCATTGTCGGCCCCGAGTACATTTCCATGGCGTCTGCCGAGGCCAAGCATCCCCGCATCTACATCAAGTCGGCCTTCAAGACGGTCTACTGGCGTTTCGGTGCCTTTTTCATTCTAGGCTCGCTCTGCGTCGGTATTGTCGTTGCCTACAACGACCCTCTCCTGAATTCCAGTGCTGGCTCCGGTACTGCTGCTGGCTCGCCCTACGTTGTCGCCATGTCAAACCTCGGCATCCGTGTCCTGCCCGACCTCGTCAACGCCCTTCTGTTCACTAGTATTTTCTCAGCCGGTAACACGTACTGCTATTGCGCCTCGCGTAGCTTGTACGGGGCTGGCCTCGAGGGCCGTGCTCCCAAAATTTCTGACCAAGTGCTGGAACGGCAACCCACTCTTCTGCTTTGCCATTGTGGTCTGCTTCTCGCTTCTGTCGTTCCTCTCCGTGAGCAACGGCTCCAACGTTGTGCTCACGTGGCTCGTCAACCTGATCACGGCCGGCGGCCTCATCAACTATATTGTTATGTCGACGACGTACATTTGCTTCTACCGCGCGACCAAGGTGCAGGGCCTTGACCGCAAGCGTCTGCCTTACGTCGGCTGGTTCCAGCCGTACAGCGCGTACATTGGCCTGGCTTGGATGACCTTTGTCCTCATCTTTTACGGCTACTCCAGCTTCCGCCCGTGGGACGTCAGCACCTTCTTCACGTACTACACGATGGCCATTCTTGCCCCGATTCTGTTCTTTTGGCTGGAAGTTGGTCAAGCGCACGCACTGGCGGCGACCACACGAGATCGACCTGACGTGGGAGGCTCCCGTCATCGCGGCCTACGAGGCGCAGGAGACGGATCCTGTCCAGGGCCTGTGGGAGGAGATCCTGGAAATGTTCTTTATCAAGGCCAGCTATTTCTCGTGCTTCAAGCGCAGAAAGCAGACCCAGGAAGTCTGAGAAGGAGAACAAAAGAACAAAAGAAGAGTGGGAGAGACGGGAATATGATGTGACGAGGTGCTACAAAGTTGTTTTCGATACCCCCCCATCATGGCATTTTATCATTTTGGTCAGGCATTTCGTGCTTTCAATTTATTTTTATCTTTTCTTGGATATGACAATGTAGTGGACTCGCATCCACGTCTAGATGTTGTCAAACTTGGGCGGTGGTTGGCCAGTATGCCACGTGTATTTACTACCCGGGTGGTCGGGTGGCAGACGCGCTGGCGACAGTGGCGAGGTGAACTCGTTGTCGCCCAAAAAGACTTCACGTGCCGTGGCCCCCTCGCGACCGGTGCCCACCTCACGGAAGCGCCCACGCCGCCGCAGCTCGGGCAAAAGGTAGGCAATGATGTCTTCAAACGAGCCGGATTCGTCACGTGGGCCAGGTTGAACCCGTCAACGCCGCCCTCCTCGAACCACCGCTCCAGCTCGTCAGCCACTGTCGCGGACCTCCCACGATTTTGACGCCCAGCCCGCCCACTGTCAGAAACTCGACAATTGCGCGCTTCGTCCACGGCTGGTTGTCTGTGCCTGGGATCGTCGCCGACCACCGCGCGATGAGCGACTGGATCCGCGGGTTGTCGTCGGCCAGCCGGAAGTCCTGGTCGTCATCATACTTGCTCATGTCCACGCCCGTCCAGCCGCCAAAAAGCGCCAGAGCACCCTCGGTGTTGGCATACGTCTTGAACTCGGCCTCCTTGCGCGCCGCATCCTCGTCGTCGGCGCCCACAATCAGGTGCACACCGGCAATGACCTTGATGTGGTCCGGGTGGCGACCGTGCTTCTGGGCTACGGCGCGGATGTTGTCCGAGGTCTTGCGCAGCATTTCGGGCGTCTGGGCGCCCACGAAAATGGCCTCGCCGTGCTTGCCGCCAAAGTCGTTGCCGGCCGACGACGTGCCGGCCTGGAACAAGAAGGGCGTGCGCTGGGGCGAGGGTGCCACAAAGTGCGGGCCGGGACGCGGAAGTATTTGCCCTCGTGGTGGATGGCTTGCACGGCGTCATCGGCAATGTACCGCCCCGTCGTGCGGTCGGCCACGACGGCGTCTTTCCCGGAAACTGCCCTCCCACAGCTTGTACAGCACCTCCAGGTACTCGTGCGCACGGGCGTAGCGCTCGTCATGCGGGATCTGCTCGTCCAGCCCGTGGTTGCGTGCCGCGCTGTCGAGGTAGCTCGTGACCACATTCCACGCCAGGCGGCCGTTGGCATAGTGGTCGACCGTCGACAGCCGGCGGGCCAGTGCGTACGGCGGCTCGTAGGTGACGCTGGCTGTGACGCCAAAGATGAGGTTCTTGGTGGCGGCAGCTAGGGCGGGGACCAGGTATAGGGGGTCGCTGACGGGGAACTGTGCGCCGGAAGCAAGCACTGGCACGAAGTTGGCCGGTCCACGGTAGACGTCGTAGGCGCCGAGAGTGTCGGCGATGAACATGGCGTGGAAGCCGTTGTCGTCGAGCAGCTTGGCGAGGTCAATCCAAAAGCTGAGCGAGTTGTACTCGTCGGTGCGGTTGGTCGGGTGGTTCCAGAGACCGGCCGCCTGGTGGCCTGGCGTGTTCATGACGAACGCATTGAGGATCATTTGCTTTTTGGCCGGGGCCGTATCTTTGGCGGCATCTCCCATGGCGAGTGCTTTTGTCGACGTTTGTCGACGTTTGTTGTTGGGATGATTTTTTTGATATTGTGTGCGGATAAAGAGCCTTCTTGTCCACTTTATTTATTCTTTTTATGGACAACATTTGGGTGTAGAACTTCGATGACCAGATTCTGTCGTCAATGATCTGCAGAGCCGCGGTGGTTTCGTCGGCAGATGCGCAACGGCCACAACGAGGATGGTATTTTAAAACGGCGTTCATCAAGGTGGATGCAGCTTCTCTGGGTTTGCATGTGGAGGGGCTTCCTAGGCGCTGATTGGCACGAGCTCAGTGACGAATTCTGGAGTGCAAATGGCAAATCCGCCAAACTGTGCTTAACGTGTTTGGGGTGCATCTGGCCAAGCGAATCCGCATGCACATTCTGCATGTCAACACACATCGCTGAACATCGAGCCAGAAGCGCATTATTTCTTTATCTCCTGCTCTTTTCGTGTTATGATTATCCTCTCTGCCCTTCTTTTTATCGACCATGGAATCCATATGATGGTCCTCCGTCCGTCTTTGCAGGCCAGCCAGACCTTCCTAATTAGGCTACCGGCTGGGCACTTACACGAAAATGGTACAATGTTGTGCAGCGCATTCCCCATACTGCCAGAGCACATTACGGGGTAGTACAGTGGCCTAATTGCACTTACGCCCTTCCATGTTTCGTGCCCCTGGCGCCAAATGGTGCAATACGCCAGGCCTGGAGATGCTCCGTAATTACAGCCCACTCTCCCGGATCAGGGTCTTGACCGGAAGCTGCCTTTGAACTCAAGAGAACGGCGTCCCTTTTTCATTCATCTTTTCTTTTGGCTTGCGAGGATTATCTAAAGCGAGTGCCCTCGTTTTCATTCTGGGCATCCTTGGCTGGCCCGGGATTTTCTTCTCCAGCTTCCGACCTCATTTCCACCCATCTTAGTCATCAGCATCATCTGATCCATCATGGGCTCTGTCGAAAACCCCCTGGCACCGGCGCTTGTGGCCGTTGATGCGCCCAAAGTGCGGCTTGTCGACCGCTATATTGACGAGCCTCGCTCTCTCCGCGTCGCCGTCATTGGCGGCGGCCTCTCCGGCATCACGGCGGGCGTCTTGCTGCCAGCCAAAGTACCCGGCATCCAGCTCACCATTTTCGAAAAGAACAATGAGCTCTCGGGCACCTGGCTCACCAACACGTACCCAGGCGTGCGCTGCGACATTCCTTCGCACGCCTACCAGTCCACATATGCGCCCAAGCCGGACTGGAGCGATGCGTTCTCCTACGGGCCCGAGATCCGCGACTACTGGCAGTCTGTGGCACGGCAGCACAATGTGTACCAGTACGTGCAGCTGCAGCGACGAGTCGAGTCTGCAGTGTGGGACGAAGGCAAAGGGACGTGGGCTGTGGCGGTGCAAGACGTGTCGGACCTCTCAAAACCGGCAATCACCTCCGAGTTCGACGTCGTCATCACGGCCGTGGGCCGGTTCGACAACTGGGCACTGCCCGACTACTCGGGGCTCGCCGACTATAAGGGCCACCTCCGGCACGCACAAAACTGGGACCCGTCGTTTGATCCGGCAAATAAGCGCGTGGCCGTCATTGGCAACGGTGCCAGCGGCATCCAGCTGGTGACCAACCTGCAGCGCACCGTGAAGCATCTCGACCACTACGTGCGCAACCGGACGTGGATTGCGTCTTCGTTTGCTGCGTCGGGCGGAGAGACAGAGTCAGCCACCGAGGGCGTAGCACAAGACACTCAGCACCACGAGCGCAAGGCATTTGCCCAGCCGTATGCGGAGGAGGACAAGGCCAAACGCCTCGCCGACCCGGAGGCGTATCTGGCGTTCCGCAAATCTGTCGAGGCCAAGTACTGGCAGCGGTTTGCCACTGTATTCAAGGACTCGCCTGCCAATGCGACGATCCGCGAGTCGTTTACAAAGACCATGGTTGAGCGCGTAGCCCGGAAGCCCGAGCTGCTCAAAGACCTGATCCCCGACTTCTCGCCAAACTGCCGTCGGCTCACACCCGGTCCTGGCTATCTCGAGGCGCTGAGCGAGGACAATGTGGACTACATCCGCACGCCCATTGCACGGTTCACGGAGACGGGCATCGAGACGGCAGACGGCCAGCACCGTGACGTGGATGCCATCATCTGTGCCACCGGTGCCGACGTCACGCAATCCCTCGCTCCCCCCTTTCCCGTCCGAGGCTCCGGCGGCAAGCTGCTGTCGGACGTTTACACTGCCCGTGGCTATCCCTACTCCTACCTGGGCACGGCCACACCCGGGTTCCCAAACCTGTTCTATATTCTAGGCCCCAACGCCTCGGGAGCCTCGGGTACCGTCCCGTACAGCGTCGAGACGCAGACAACGCACATCTCCAAGATCCTGCGCAAGATCAGCCGCGAGGGCGTGCGGTCCATGGCGCCCAGCACCAAGGCGACGGACGAGTTTGTGGCGTGGGCCAGCAAGTTCTTTGAAAAGACCGTCTTTACCGAGACGTGCCGGTCGTGGTACAATGCAGGCACGCCGGGCGGCTTTATCAGTGGCATGTGGCCCGGCAGCACGTCACACTTGACGGCCGTGCGTCGCGAGCCGCGGTGGGAGGACTACGAGTACACGTACTTGGGGGACAACGGCAGCAGTGAAGAGGATGAGACGAACCGCTTTGCATGGTACTTTGGCAACGGCTGGACAAGAAAGGAAAAGAACCAAGTGGCAGACCTGACGGGATATCTGCATGTACCGGGAACAGTCAGCCTCAAGGATCTGCACGAGGGACAGTACAGCTTACCATAGAGCGCATGGTGAGGAGTAGACGTGGTATCAACAGAGAATAAGCAATGAAGAAGCCCTTCTTTTCAAAACAAAACATTTGCAATAGTATCAAACTGCGTCACTGTGTATGTATGTGATCTACCCATGGCCATGCGATGTTCAACTAGACTAAACCGTGATCTCTTCCAGACTGTTTTCTTCCAGCCGCACGACCAGCCGGCCGCCACTGATTTCGCCAGCACGCATCCTATCCAAGGCGGCATTGATACTCTCGAGTCCCGAGTCAACACCGACAACCACTGGCGGCACCAGACGACCCGAACCCAGCAGCTTCTCCAGCCACAGTGACAGCGCCTCGCCCACCTCGGGCACTTCATGGAATAGCTTGATGGGCACGTTGTGGAAGACACCGCCAGGCGGTGGCGCGCCTTTAGGGAGCCCTGTCAGACCAACAAGGTGAGAGAGTGGTGAAGGTGCGGTGGATGACGACGAGAGCGACAGGCTCTCAATGGCAGGCGTTGTGCCGGCGTCGGATGTGCGCGGGGTCGCGGGTGGTGATGGCGGATTGCTCGGTGCCTTTTTCTCGCCGGGCGAGCAAGCCAATGCCTGGAGCAGGGACGTGGCCGTGTCCCGCCCGCGCGTGTCAAAACCAAACCGCAGCTTCGTGCCCAGGCTGGCTCGCAGGATAGACACGGCCCGCTCTGGATCGTGGCTGTCGACGAGCAAGTCTGGCTGCCAGGAGGGTGACGACGAAGAAAAAGACTGGAACGAATCGGTGTGTCCGGCCAGTCGCAGGCCGTGTTTGCGGTGTCCACAACAGCAGCCACCCTCAGACCGGCCAGGCGTGCCAGCTGGATGGCCATGTGTGCCGACGTAGACGATGCACCCCAGATGGCAAGCCAGTCTCCCGGGCGGGCCCGGTCGGTCTCTGCAATTCCAGACAGGCACTCGTCGCGGATATCCGCCGGGAGGGCGGTCGATGACGAGGATGACGACAGTGACCGAACAAGGCTCAGCAGATCTGGTCCGTCCTCCACCCCCGAGAAATCAACGCCCAGGTTCACTCCCAGGGCAAGGACAGCCGCCACAAAGGCAACGCCCACCGTGGCACCCGCTTCATACGACACGTGCCGCGGCAGTCGTACGGTGTTGTAGTCCCAGGCTACAACATACTCCTGGTAGGCGCCCTTGCGGAGGTCCCGGTAGTCGGTGGAGATGGCCAGCACGCGGTCGCCTGTCTGGAGGCGCGATGCCGCGTCGGTGTTGATGGCGACGTCGCCGGCCAGCTCGCGGCCGGCAATGTACGGCAGCTCCGGTAGGCCAAAGTTAAAGTCCGGCGCCTTCCAGTCGATGGGGTTGAGGCCGATGGCACGGGTGCGGACGAGCAGCTCGCGGCCATGGGCGAGGGCTGGGACGGCGTAGTCGTGCGTCACGTGGTATGGCTGTTTGGGTGCATGGAGGAGGAGCACGCGCTGTGAGGACGGGACTGCGGGAGAGGAGGGAGAGGAGGCCGACACAGCAGCGGCAGCAAGTGTGGGCGTTGTCTGGTCTGCCATGGTCGAGGGTAAGATAATGGGTAAAGCGGAAGACGGATGGTCCTATCTAGCTCCAAAGGAGTTCCAAACTGGTCGGATCGTACGAGATAGAGACCAGGCCCTGCTCTTGTAGGATGGGCCGGTGCAAATGGGCAGGAACACAAAAGAAGAAAATCAAATAACGCAAAACAAATGTGTCGAAAAAATCAATCAGAGCCGAAGCAACGGCCTAATTTCTCTAAAAAGCAAAAAGCACAACCTATGGCGCGTCATAGTCTCAGAAGTAAGTACAATGCAAATACACACGAATCACCCCGTACTTCTCCCTCGTTATGTCTTGCCCTATGGATTACATATCCGCCTTATCGGAAGAACGCCCCCACAGGAATGAGTACTGGCGGTTGCTTCGGAAGTTTTTTACTATTTTTTACTATTTTAATTTTTTTATTCTGACTTATTTCTCTCATCAGTGCCTACGAGGTTGCATTTCCTGTCGCTTGTTTGTTGGTTGGTTGTTGCAGCCATCAGTGCGATGGCGTCTTTGCAAACTACTGCAAGCATGGACAAGCTGAATGACAAAAGAGTGCAGAGAGAACCGCAGCAAATCTCTGAAATCAGAAAAAATGTAACGCCTTGAGGACGAAAAGACCGACCTACGCGATGTGCATGCTCTTCGCGCCCACTGTCGTGCTGCAGGACACTGTAGGAGTAGCGTCAATGTGGTTGCAGATTGCCCCATCCGGGCCGTTGGGTGGGGCCCTGCGCTGTGGAGTTCCGCGTCATTGACGCCAGGATGGTGCTATGGATTAGGGGCGTGAGGAAGTTGGAGGTTCTGTCGGGGTGAGCTCCGTGTTCGGCCTCGGCCTTCGTTGATCTGATAATCGTACATATGCATGGCCCGTGTCGTGTTGATGAGACTTTAAAAAAGACTCGAGAAATAAATCGGCAGTTGCGAGCGTCCTGGATCGCTGCTTTTTATCGTGGCTTGAATGACTTCACAGCCACGAAAAGAGTCTCAGGGAGCTGGACGAGGTCGTAGCGAAAATCATGACTTGGCCGAAGCATGTCTGCACCGAGTGGGATTGGAAGCTGAATATTGTGGTCAGTTGTTCTTCTTACGAGCAAAGAATTTAGATAATCCCTGAACATTTTCCTGTAGTAGGTATCTTTTTTTTTTTTTTTTTTCAAAAAAATCACACTTAAAATAGAAGATTATTACAGCAAACTGAGAGAAATTATTGCGTTTCTTTTCTAAAGTTATGTTTCTAAAAAAGAAAATAACAGCATACATGACATTAAACAAAAAGAACACTTTATCTTGACAAAAACTAGTCGTGACCGTCACCCATATAGACCGATGAGCCGGCCGTCATGCACATTATATACTTTTCATCAAATGTCTTTGTCGTCTCCCGTCTACTCTGCATCCAGGGGGCACACCGGCGGCGTGTCGTTGACCTGAATGCCGCCGCGCTTCAGCTCCTTGCTGTCCGGGAAGGGCAGTCTCCAGCCGCCCTCAACCTCGGGCGTCGACAGCCACAGCCGCAGCAGGTGTCGCCGTGGTGCCGGCGCCGGATAGTCCTTGTAGGCTGTGCGTGCGTGTAGCAGGTGGCAGTTGCTGACGAACTGAATGTCGCCAACCTCGAGGACCATGTGCAGCGCCAGCCGCTGGCAGGTGTCCTCCAGCACCTGGATGGCGTTGAGCTGCGCGTCGCTCAGCGGCGGGATGATGCCCTGGTCCGAGAAGCGCGTGAGTGAGCGCACGTAGTACGGATCCACTTGCTGTAGAGCCGGCCGGGCCCTTGGCCGTCCTTGGCAGGCTCGAGGTACAGGACGGGCTGCTTGGTGTACGGCTCCTGGCCCTCGGACACCTCGCCTTTGCGGTCAAAGTACCAGATGGGCTGGGTGAGCAGCTCCGCCACGTCGGGGTTCTCCCGCTGCAGCGTGTTCCACACATTGTGTACGCTCACAATGTCGCTCTCGCCGCCCTCGAGCGCGCGGTGGACACACAGAAGGCCGACCAGGTCCCCGTCGTCTGCATGGAAGAACTGGCGCGCGGTCGTGCGGTAGATGCGCACGCGGTGGATCTGGGACGGGTCATCGCCGACGTCCTTGACGTGGCCAAGGACATGGCCGCGGCCGTTTTGCGACACAAAGTAGCCCAGGTACGTGCCGAGGCCCATGTAGGCGACGGCGTTCTTGTGCGGGCCCCAGCGGTCGGCGGGGAAGCCCTTGAAGAGAGCAAAGCCCTTGCCGTCGATGAGGTCGCTGCGGATGCGCGCCAGCTGCTGTGACAGGAGGGGCAGAGGGAAGTTGTCCTTGGCGATGCCCGTGAGGGGTGTGCCGCTGGCAATGAACGCGTCGGCGGTGGCGCTCAGCTCGTCAATCTCGTCGGACGAGAACCGGTGCACCCACCGCTCTGGCTTGCCCTCGTAGTCCTCCTTGTGCCAGACCGTGGGCCGGTGATCTCCTTGGGGAAGGCAGAGTAGGGCTGCAGCTGGTCATATATGGGGTTATGCTGGCCAGACGTGCGGATGCCGTCCGGGAAGATGGACCGCGGTGCCTGGTCGTTGCGGCGGATCTGTTTGGTGGTGGTGTTGTTGTTGTCGTTGGAGGAGGAGATGGGGCGGGAGAGTAGGTGGGCACATCCGTGACGGCCTGCACCGCAAGAGCGCTTGGTGCCATGGTCACTGTGGCAGATATGAGGATACGGGAACGCGGAGAGTAGACTGTAAACGGTTTGCAGTCGAGTGCTGCAGTCGAGTTTTGTTTCCCGTAAATTTTAGGGAGAGATCGGTATCTTGGAATTTGAGGATGTCGAGGTGGAAACAAGCACAACTAGGACTGGAAAGAAGAATGATTTATATTGCTCTCTCAGTCTCCCATCAAAGCTGATGACCCTCTTAAAATATCGGACGTCTTCTCGCCTGCCTCCGTACGACAGATTCCCCATCCAGGCGAACAATCATCAGCAAAAAGCACTTTGAACACGCCCAGTCCAGAGACGCCGTTTCAAACGCCGTTCTAAAACAGGCGCGTTTCGACGTCGACACAAGCGTCATCGAGCACGTTTTTCCTATTTTGGCACATTGTTTGCCCGCTGGCAACGTACTTTTTCATTGTCTTGGGTGTATCGCAGGGTGTTCTTGGGGCTGTTGGTGACAAAAGAGCAATGTCGACATTGCATGACGTGATTGGCTAAATGGCGCTAACAGCACGCGATACCGGGTCGATCTTGAGAGACCCGCATTTCCCCAGTTCCTCTTTCCATCGCCTCCTCAACATCCCCTCAACGGCCTCTCATGCGCTCTCTGCCGGCACAACGACAGTCTTGGAGTCGCCGTTCACAGCCTCTGGCACAGCACCCGCCTGCTTGGCCTTCTCCTCCGCTCGGCAATGCCCTTGTAGACCAGCGGCAGGATGTAGCGGCCATAGTCGACGACATCGTTGTAGTTGTCGTAGCCGCGGATCGAGATGAGCTCGGCGCCCAGGTCGACATAGTCGAGGATGGCGTCTGCCAGCGTCTGCGGCGAGCCCACCAGCGCCGTCGAGGCGCCGCGGGCGTTGGTCGCCGTCACCGTCGGGTACCACAGCGCGCGGTCCTGCACGTCGCCGCGCTTGGCAATCTCGAGCAGCCGCTGCGACCCGACGTTCTGCGGACCCGCATTGCCCTGCGCAAAATTGGGGAACGTCTTTTGGAACGCGGCCTTGTTGCCATTGAGGGCGTCAAGGGTGCGGTGCGCCTTGGCCCACGCCAGCTCCTCGGTCTCGGCCAGGATGGGCCGGAACGTCACCAGATGCGCGGCTTGTCCGTGCGGCCGGCCTTTTCGGCCTCGGCGTAGATCTTGTCAATCTGCTCCTTGGTGTCCTTGAGCGGCTCGCCCCAGAGACCAAAGATGTCGGCCAGCGAGCCGCCGACGCGGTACGCCTCGGGCGACGAGCCGCCCACCGACACGGGCACGGTGCCGTTGACCGGCCGCACGCGGTTGCTGTAGTTCTTGAACTGGTAGTACTTGCCGTCCCAGTCAAAGGGCTCGGCGCTCGACCACGCCCGCCGCAGGATCTTGATGTACTCCTCGAGACGGCCGTACCGCTCCTCCTTGGGCAAAAAGTCGCCCTCGCGCGCCTGCTCGACGTCGCTGCCGCCGGCAATGAAGTGCACCACGGCGCGACCGTTGCTCAGCTGGTCGAGCGTGGCCAGGGCCTTGGCGGCCACGGTGGGGTACACCGTGTTGGGCCGCAGCGCAATGATGATCTTGAGGTTCTTGGTCACCGCGGCAATGTAGGCGCCCTGGGTCCAGGGTCGAATCCACCTGCATCGTACGGCAGCAGCGTGTACTTGAAGCCGTAGTCGTCGAGCGTGCGGGCATACCGCGTCAGGAAAGCCGGGTCGGCGGGCGAGCCCGGCTTGGGTGCCAGCTCATTGCTGTCGTTGGGGAACGTGAGGCTGATGAATTCGGTCGGCATCGTGGCGTGGGATGTGTGCAAATTGTGAAGAATAAAATAAAATAACAAAATAAAACTAGGCAGGGAATAAGGAATAGAAACGAGGAACAGTATGGATCGTCTGCTTCAGACGCATGCAAATACACAAGCTTCTCATCTCGTACTTATATGGCAGCTTCTCAGGGTCTGCACTGATAAGATAATGTCCGAGCTGCTGTGACCCCCATGCTCTACTGTGGTGGTGGTGGTAGTGCTTTAGCCCACACCATCTACGATGGCGTCAACGTTGCAGTGGTCGCGTCTTTGCTATGGTGGCAATGGTGTCACCCCTTTGGGGTTCCCCGCTGCACACGCTTGTGACCTTGGATTTATAATACTCGTAGACATGGCGTGTTTTCTGCAACGTCTGTGACTTCACAGTGTCCGACGTACGATCAGACAGACCATGGACACAAATGATGCTGTGGTTGTAGAAAAACAAAGTCCTTGATAATAGACTGTGGATGCTGACTGAAGAAAAGACGCATGCTAGAGAAAGCCAAACTATGACGTGAGCCGTGTTCAAGTGCCCGTGCTGAAGCCGTGTCAGTTGCTGTTGCTGAGGTCCGGACTCGCTTAACAAGAAATTACATACGAGTAGGAATCGGCGAATCAACAAATACAGAAAAGATTGAGCACAAAGACCAGTCCCGATGGACTCACTTTGTGAACATGGGTGTGTTTACACTGGAAATATGTTAAGTATATCCTTGACATGGCATCGATAAGAATCATTTTGAATGTAAGGGAATCTGAATGAAGCTTTTTAAAAACAATCAAACGCAGAGAAAACCCTTTAGAAACAACGGTGCCCTTACGGAAGGGTAAATTGCCCAGACTCCAGATGAATATGAAAACGCGAAAAAGACAGCTGGGAGGAAGTATGAAGAAGGCGAATGTGAAACTCAGAGGGCACCCAAGTCTCAATTTCTCCCCTGTATTTGGAGCCCTGGCATTAGCAACGCAGTTCCACCATCCTTAAAACGCGAATTCTTGCGTCCCGAAATGCCTGCGTCAACATTGAGCAGGAACTGGGACAACAAAGCTCCCACGTCTGTGCTGCCGTTTGGGTGTAGACCACGGTAATCGAGAATGACTCAGCATCGAATTATGCCCTGAAAATTGTTACACCAAAACTACTCATTTGAAGAATTCTGGCCACTTTTACATGAACGTGAAGGAAACCGGGGTCGGGAGGGGGACAGAATTGTCGGCGTTGGTGAATGGAACCACTGGCGACGAAGTCTTTAAGGACAACCAAGTCGGCACTTTGTCCGCAAATATCAAGAGTTGGGTATTCGTTGTTGTCTCCATCGTGAGGAAGAGATCCGACAGTGTAACTGCTAAACCACCTTGAGGTGAGTTGTCCAAAAAAAAGCGCGTTGCAGCGTTGGTTGATGTTTCTAGCATCTATCTGGTCCCATGAGGGAAGTACCGGTGGATGGCAAACCAAATTATAGCCCCGCTCCGTGTCTGTTTCTGTCGTCGAAAGACCCTAACGCGAGAAGGATTATGTGTGCACACTCCAGTTCTCCGAGATCATGACTAGCCAACGGATTGAGTATGCCATCCTCGTAGCTGCTCATGTCACAGAGGCCAGAATAAACACACTGGTAACCGTCTCTGCAAAGGCACTCGCTGTGCAGCTGTGTTTGGTCGCTGAGGACGAAGCCATGGTTGTCGGTATCATATCAATGGTGTCTGCAGCGTCCTAACTTGGTGGGCACATCAAGAGAGGTGGATCACGTCCACCCGCGAGTACAACTGCTGCCATAGTAGAGTTAGCATGGCCGACGAGAATGGCAAACATAAAAAGAGCAGATAGACAGGGCCACAACAAACAAGGCTTGAATATTATATCGACAAGGTCGTTGGCAAAGACCACAGCGCATTGTCGTCGGCGCATCTCGCAATATCCGCTGCTAAAGTGACCTGACCAGCGCCGGTCAAGTGGTCCATAAACGAGGACAGCAGCTGGCATGCACCGCAACGTGCACCCCCACACCAGTCCAAGCAAACAAAAAACCTCATGTAGAGAAAGACTCCCGTCAGACACAGCGGGAAACATCGACGGCGATGCAAACAGATGCTCCGGGAGTCCTCCCTCGAGCGCCGCGGATCCGCATGCGATCGTGGTGAAACGACGGGTATGTTTCGAATATGGCCACGACGGGACGGGCAGATACTCGTAGATGATAGGACTGTACAGCTGTTCAATGGTCAGTCTGTACTACCTCGTGGCGATGGTTTGCCTGGCCGTACCCCCCATGACGACGGATCGCGCAACTGCCGGTCTGCCCGGTCGCAGCTCGTAAGGCTGGTGGCAGGTGCCGTGGTGAATTTCCAAGACATAGTGAGAGGGTGTCGACGTTGGCGAGTTGGAAAGGGAGTGGATCTTCAGGTTTGTTGTCACTTTGATGGATAGACGAAACTCAAAGAAAAGTGAAAACAAGGTGTGAGCTGCAAGCTTAAGAGATGTTGTCGGGACAATTTTATCACGTGATATGATATCCGCTTAATTGCATTCTCTCACCAAATGATCACGTTCGATTCCCGAGAAGATCAAGAGTATTACTAAATTATGAAAAAAATATCCAGGAAAGGATGCGGAGATTCTTTTTGGGCGAGGTCGAAGAAAAAACTCAGTCCATTACGGCTGCGCCAATCGAATACGCGTATTTGCCGCCCCCAAAAGTGCACAAGTGCCCGAAATGCTCGCCAATATCTTACTGCATCCTTGGTTCGGGTCGGTGATTTGTCTGTGGAAGAAAGGATACCTGATCGAGACAAATTTTATACCGCCATTCCCTGGAGATGGTAGAGATGCTGTGAGCCTTGATGCCGCCTCGGCCCCGACGTGCATAAACTCGCCTCTGGAAGGCCAATCACGACGTGACAACAGATGTGATGGTGCATGGAATGCAAACGTGACAACCTATCACCAGTCAAGCTCAAACTGCAAACAGAGGGGTTGGGCAATGTGGCGTATTTTCGGGCAACAAGAGCCCCTGGTCGTGGCCCGTAATTGTTTGTTTTCCTAGTGTTCTTTGCTGGGGTCTCCCGCCCAGCGAGTCTCGCCCTCTTCAAATGTCTTTCAGCGGCTTACCAATTTTCCCTTGACTTCTTCTCTTTCATCACACATTGTCATTTTGCTGTTGATTGTTTCCTTGTTTTCTGATCGTCTTCCCCCTTTTTGCTACGTTGCTATACTTCATTTTTGCCCTCCACATTTTTGAATATTTTTATGGTCACTTTCATTGGAACTACCTGTCTTCTGTCGTAGTTTTCAAAGTTCAAAGCTTTCACCGGCCCTCTCGAACATCCGGCAAAATGTCGAATAAGCCATTATGCCTGCTCGCCTTGGGTATGATTTTATTTGAGGTCTCAGTTTTATGATAAACAGACGTGGACTCGGGGATGGCTGAACTGACACATCTGCAGATTGGCGGGGCATTCGCGGCTCTCCGAACTCATCATTCTCGAGGAGATCATGTCCCGGATCAAACACGACCTTCGACTTGACTATGATCCCATCCCTGCCGACTTTTTCGACCTGATCGGAGGGACATCAACTGGCGGGTAAGTAGTCTCAGAAGATTTGATGTCCTACCCCATTGTTCCACAGACACTCGCATCAGAAGCAGTTCTCTAATATAGGACCCTGTGCAGTCTCATTGCTCTCTTGCTCGGCCGCCTGCGCTTGTCGGCGCGTGATGCGAGGAGAGAATATGTCAAAATCGCAGAGAACGTCTTTACCATTTCAAGGTTTCTGAAAAAGTCCAAATTTGACGGTGGCAAACTTGAAGCTTCGATAAAGGAGGTTCTCGACAAGTACGATGCCGATGGCGGCGAAGCGCGAATGCTGGGGCGGGAATACCCAACATGCAAAGTGTAAGTGCTCAATATGCGTCTCGTTTTTATCGTTTTTCTTTTCTTTTCTTTCTTTTTCTTGTTTTGTGTTTTGTTTTACTTCGTACACTATGACGCCATTGTATTGCTTCTTCTTTAAAACTACATACAACCGATCTGCAACCTTATTCTAACATGGCATCTCAGATTCGTCTGCGCTGTTCTCCTGAGCGATGTCGGTGCGAGGGCTGGTCCAAGGCTCTTTCGAACGTACCAGGTGCGCGCAAATGCATCCTACAACTGCAAAATCTGGGAAGCAGGCCGCGCGACATCCGCAGCCCCGACATACTTTGACCCTATTCACATTGGTGACCCCGGCGAGGAAGAGACATTTGTCGATGGCGGACTCGGTTTACAACAACCCTGTTCAGCAGGTGCTGGACGAGGCCACCACGTCTTTCCAGGTCGAAATGTCCAATGCATTATCAGCATTGGCACCGGCGCTGCGCGTGCCATCCGATTCCGGACTCGCCCAAAACGAGTCCATTTCAGCTCGTGGAGGCGCTCACAAACATGGCCACGACTCGGACAGGACTGCGGAACGAGTCCACGTCCAGTTTCAACATACGCAAAACGTCTATTTCCGCTTCAACGTCGACCGCGGCCTCGACAATATTATACTGGATGAGTGGAAAAACTTGTCCTTGGTGCGAAGCTATACAAAAGAGTACATGCGCCAAACAGCGGTATCCTCGCAGATCGATGCAGCTATCCAAAGATTACTGGGGGTCAATGCTGCGCAACACGGGACGCATTCAAATTGCCATGGCAGCGAGCCAAGGCCACTTGGCATCAATTGAAGCTGGCCCAAGTACGATGGCAGATTAATATGCACCACAGTTCACGGGGATCACGACCATCTCCGTGGGCATCTGGAGACGGGATGGCCGAGCCGGAGTTTCACAATGCCGACAGTATGTAGCCCTTTTTTGGGGGGGTGGGGGGATGGCAAAAGGTATCTTTTGCTTAGCATTAATGTCAACTTGTTGCTTCTCTTGGAAGTTTTCTCACATATTCAAACGGTTATTGTTACTAACTGCGCCTCGTACAGTCCGGAAAGCTGTGTGGTCGGTGGCATTTCCCACGGAACAAGCCTTTTACTTGCCGTGAAGCGGACTTGAACAATGTGTGCCAGCGGCTTTTTGAAATGCAGTGAAACGACAAATCTCGTTGCCGTCATCGGGCTGGGAGGGATCGGCAAGACACAAATCGCTCTCGAGATCGCCTACCGGACACGAGCCAAGTACAAAGACTGCCAGTTCTATGGATGCCTGCCGCGACGACCGAAAATATCGACGAGGCGTTTCTCAATGCAACACAGAAGCTTGGCATTTTGGACAGTGACGAGAAGAAGTCCGACGCGAAGACTTGTGCGGGAGCACTTGAGCCAAAGCAATTCAGGCCGGTGGCTTATGATTTCGACAACGTCGATGACATCAGTGTGTGGTCAACGACTCGCCCGAACATCAGCCGATTTGAGGAACGACTTGCCTGAAAGTCCGCACGGATCCATCCTCTTTACGAACAAGAGTCTACGACGCGGCATTGAAGCTCGCCCAGGTCAACATTGTCAACCTTATTGAACTTGACAGGGCCAGCTCCGAGCAAATGCTTCGAAGTCAACTGGTACAGCCGGCATCTGTTCCCGAGAGGAAACAACAGGCCCCGCTGGTTGACTCTCGCAACAACTCCCATTGGCCATTTTCACAAGCCGCGTCGTTTATAAATCGCAATTCAAGTGAGGCCTAGGGGTTTAAATTTAACCGAAAACCCGCTCTTACGGGCCCAGCAGGAATGAGCACGATGATCAAGCTCTTTAGTGTTGATTTGCGAATTCCACGCCACCACCTGAAGTGAAACACCCGGTGGCCACCACCGTGGCTGGTCTACCTTTTGGAGAAGATCCGCCAAAACAGACCCCTCTATATGCGGGGAGAATATCTGTCACTTGGATCTGGCGTGTTTGCGACCCCAAGAGAATATGCAACGCGTCGATCCTGTCACGAATAGGGGCCCTGACGGTAGAGGCCACGGGAGCACTTGGCGATCACTACGAGGGGCTATTCGTTCATTGACCAAATCATCAGTATCCGAGAGCATTCCCAGCATTGTCATCGGAACTGCGTCTAACACTCGCCACAAGAAGCTTGCGCTTCACAAATTATGATCATCCTTGCCACACCTTCACCCGAGCAAGGCGGCAGACTATTCTGATACAAAAATCTTTCCGGTGGCATTATAGTGGATTACAAAAGTAACGGACATCTTTATTCTTTGGGAGATTACGTGCCTGCCACGCGCGTTCGTTTGCGAGCAGACACATCGAGCATCTACAAAATCGCACTATTGCGGGCCCTTGAATGCATGTTTACGGGATGTTAACACTCTTCGCATATTGACCGGAAAACCGGAAGCCTATAACACCTTCTGAGGAAGTCGCTTCAGATATTTTTCAGAATCGCTGCATCGCCTGCAAGATTGCCAAGGACACCATCAAGACAATGGTATCGCAGTCTCCTGAGCTCTTCATTACGCCTAGGTATCGGGGGGCTTTAACGAATGCAAGCTGAAACCGTTGCAAAAGGGAAGTGATAGATGCTGGAATTGGGCAAAGATTCAAAGCTGCCGACAATCCGATGAATCTACGAAGGAAAACTTGGTGCTCGCATTCACCTACGAAAAGAAGCTGAACCCGTATGACGTCAGCTGAAAGGTTGCGCAAGGCATGCCGCAGATTGCCCATAAGGCGGCATTTTGAATTGCGACGACCCACGCACAATCTACTAGTTTTCATTATCTTGCGGGCTTGATAGTGAAAAACCAAGAATCGGTTCCAAGAGGCCAGAACAGCATGATGGACCGGCTTTCGTGGAGAGGCTTGCAAAAGACAGCTCGGGAGTCAAACTTAACCACACCTGGAAGCATGGAATTCTTGGTTTAATAGTAGCGTGCACAGGGCGATTCGACGGAAGCTGGATATCAGAACAAGTGCTTGGGACCAAAGAGCAGAAGTTGGGAGGAAATGGCTACGATACAAGGTAAGGCCATTTTGGCCACCACACGAATCGACAGGTGTCGTTGTCAAGGCAATAGCCCGATGGAGAATGTTACAGCGAAAGCGCCAACGACTTCTCGGCCAAACAACAAAAAAACCCTGACTTGCCTGGAAATTTTGCCACGCTGCAGGAAGAGGAGAAGGGCGCGCAACTAGCCTAGGTCTTATTGACTTATTTAGCAGCCCAAACAAGGTTTAACTAGGTCAATCGAACAGACCGTGGTGTTGAATTGTTAAGAGCTATTGCCTTGAGATCGTCTGGCGTCTTTACTATGCTTTACTCGTTACTTTTAACACTACTGGCGATTTTGTATTCTTATTTGTTTATAATTGCTGGACACACGAAAAAAAAAGAAAAAAGATCGGGCATACCAAGGAATGAAATAAACCAAGACCCCAGCAAGAATTGTCGTCAAAAGCACCAATCCGACGGAGCAACGCAAAGATCAGTAAACCAATCATTCATGCATGACGTCGTTATACCGAAACTAATCAGCACATAGACTTCTATGACGCCCCATTACCGCCCAATTATAATTAGCTTCTGTTTGCCCCCACTTCATCCATCCCCGCATACTAAGCTTGCAAGGAGCAAAGCAGGCGGTCCGCGACGGGAACAGCTTTCTAAAACATAAGGTCTTCTTTTGGATCCCGTTTTCCGGGCATACGAGCCCCTTGCACCTTTTCCAGAATTCTGTTCCTATGACTATGCACCTCCCGTTCACAATCTTTTGTGGAGGAGTATACTCGTTTTCTATATGAGGGCCTGGGCACGTAACTTTCCACAATAAGCAGACGACAAGTCCCTTCCCACTGATTTGCGCCTAAGAATGCCCTAAAACGCCTCGAGCTCCTGGCGCGGGACTTAGATTGGTGACGATGGCAGAGCTGGACCATTTTAGGTTTAACAGCCCCAACACCCCAACACCCCAGCAGTAGTATCTTAACGCCATCCGTGCATAAAGACTACGCTTCAGCACGGGGAAAGAGGGGCGGCAGCAACCTGAATAACCTTCCACTTTCTGCATTACCAAAGGTTCTGGATGCAGCCAAGTTCATGACATTCAATAACACACAACACGACAAGGCGCAGCAACACAACATCAGACCGTCAAGACCAAGAGACACATGCGTCAAGCAACATTTCTCTCACCATGAGCGCCGTGCGAGGAAGAAGAGCACGCGTCGCCCCAGAGCCGAAAAGCAGCCTCACAAAGAGGAAGGCAACGCCTCCTCTGTTCAAAACCAACGACGCAGCTCAACGGCGGGCGACCGTAGCAACGCAGTACACGCCAAACCCAACGCCAATGGCAGCCCGACGAAAGGCTGCCGGCTACTACGCAGAGCCCCCATCAAGAGCCCACGGTTGGACGTATTCCGCGCGACGGCCGTGCTCTCAACTGAATGCCCGGAGCCCAAGACGCTTGCGCACAGGCAGTTCAGCGTGTCTCGAGACATGTGCCCTCGGCATGAGTGCTGGCGCACCTTCAAGTTTTCCTGTTCGGGCCGTGCACGCGCTCGCGAGCGTTGGCTACACGACGGGCATGTTTGCTGCACGAATGCGATCGCCGTGGCCCCCGACAACGTGGTCGTCCGTCATTGCCCGACAAGAAAGCCCGCCCAGAAGGGCCTTACGAGCGCCGCTCTCCAAGTGTGCGCGAGAAGCGGTGGCGTGTCTCGGCCGCGCTGCCGACCGCTACGAGCGCTGGTGGACGCACTCCGGCCAGAAACCCGCCGGCCCGAGGAGGGCGAATGGATGCCCGGCAACCCCCAGTACAGGTTTTGTCGACGTATGCAGCTGCCTCGCGAGATATGCCGATCTGAACGCAGACAACCTGCTGACCGCTCATGTGTGATGTGATGCACGCGCACTGCTGAACCCGCGGGCCTTCCTCGAGGGACTAGCATCCGCTACGGCGCACGTGACATTTGGGCAAGCACGCTGCCGTGGGCCCCCGTGTCAGAGCCATTGACAAAGAGCGTTCGACGAAGTCTCTTGACATGCCAGCCAGCTGGACGTCGTTGACCGCCTGCTGGGACACCGTCGACGATCGCCCACAAGGATCAGTGCCCCGCTGCTACAACTTGACCACTGGCGCCTGCGACATGGCACCGGTGTGCGGACGGCGGAATGCCCGAGCTGTGGGGGAGTACGCACGGGCTGATGCTGACGGTTCGAGGTGGTGTGCAAGACTGCGGCTTTGTCATTGACCGCCAAGGCGCTGGCCGTAGGCAAGTTTGTGTTCAAACTGCCTCGAGCTGATCCGTCGGCGACAAGCCCATTGCCGGGCACACCTCACTCGACCCCAAACCGGCCTGCCCCGAGGTGGTGTGCAAGCACGAGCCGGTAGCATGCACCGTTCCTTGAGCCGGCGGACGTTCCGAACCGGGTGATCAAAGCCGGGTCGTGGAATGATGGCAGCGATTGTCGGCGGCACTGGAAACGGCGTGGCCCTCAAGGCGTTCAGAAACCCCCAAGCCAAGCACTCATGACCGTCATAAGCCAGCCGCGCACCACCCGTTCATCGGAGATGGTTAAAAGTGCGCCATCTGAGAGATCCTTGGCGACAGCCAGCTGCTCAAGTACATTGACGAATACTACGGCTCGCGGTTCCGCTACCGTCCGCAGGAAATGGCGCGGTTGTCGATCCGCAAGATGATGAGCCGGTACTGGGACAACGCGAAGCCCGTTTGCCCTCGACCTGACGGGTGCCTGTCCTCCGCCAGGGCATCTTTATCGACAAAATGCACCAGCTCGACTGGCTGCAACGCCCTGCGGCGCGCTCCACCATGGAGCGTGTGGTTGTCAACAGTACCAAGCGGTTTCCTGGGCATGATTGCCGACCACCCGCTGCGGATGTGCGTGCCCACGCTCGACGTCGACTTGGGCTGGCACACACACCAGCTGCAGCCGCCGGCTTACTACCACACGAGTCTCCGCCGCACCGGTGTCATGAGCACACGCCTTGGCGCGGTCTTCTATCAGCAGTGTGACGGGCGGCAAGTTCATTCGACCACAGACGACAAGCTGGACGAGGACCAGCTGCACCTGGCCTTTGAGTACACGAGCAAGATTCTACCAGGAAAAGTACGGCGAGATCTACAGCGAGTGCACCTGCTGGTACTGCGAGGCCGTGCGTGCGGCAACTTACTCGTCTGTCGGTGCCCGGCTGGGTTTCTCGCGGCAGGGTGACGTTGTCGACAACTTCCACAAGTCGGCGCATCATCACGCTGCCCCGCACCTGACCGTGCCGCCCACGTCTCTGCACACAACGCCGTGCTGTTTGTCGACAATGACGTTCGCAGCAAGGTGACGCGTCAGCTCCGCGCTGCCCAGCTTCAACCGCCTGAACAACAACTACGCCAAGGCTGTGCGGCGTGCCGAGCGCAGTGGCCGCAAGTTGCCGCCGCGGGAAGAGTACTACGACCACTGGGCTACCAGTACTTACAGTAAGTCACAAGGATGAGGATGAGGAACTCCAGAGAAATGCGCTGGAAGTGATGCTGACAGTCTAGTGTACTCGCCTTACATGTACCCGCTGTACTTTAACACGGGCTACTACTACGCCAGCCCCGGCTTCGTGCCCATGGGCGCTGGCGAGTGGGCAACTGTGCAGCGGCAGCTGCGGGTCAGGCGGTGTTGCAGCCGGAGCCTGCGGTGGTCCCGGTGGATGTGGTGTAAGTAGTTTTCTCTCTCCTTTTCTCTTTCTCTTTTTTTCCTTTTTTTCTTTTTATTATCCTTAACACATTGCTAACCATCAATACAGGCGTGCGGCTCCATCTCTGGAGGTTGTGCTGGCGGCGGTGCTGCCGGCGGTTGTGGCGTGTAGGTGGAGGGTGTGTGGCGGTGGTGGCGGCTGTGGAGGAGGAGGAGGAGGCTGTGGCGGCGGAGGTGGTGGATGTGGTGGCGGCGGCAGTTAAGTGTCGGTCTGGCGGCACGAGATGCAATTTGCTTCCTTTGTGCTTCTTTGTGAAGTTATTGTCTACCAACGCACGTGTTGTTTATGGCTCTTACAACTTGATTCCCTAGTTTGTATTTATTTGCTTTTTACAACCCGATTTGTCACCGTGTTGTCCCATTTTCTTAGAAGCAACCTCTGTTTCGTCCAGCCGCTTTTTTCTACTCTTTGAACTCGCCCGGCTTTCTTCTGGTAAGCTACAAAACATCCCTGTGTGGAAGTGACATGCCAATCAATTTCGGGCAGGCTATCATCGACCTTTGCAAGCATGTTCGTGGTGGTCCAGGCCTTCGGCTGCCACTTCTGGTCACAGGAGACTCGTGGTTTCTATCATCTCAGCCCCAACAAAAGCGATGGAACTCAGCTCTTGCCAGCGTTTGCCGTCCCTCTAAATAAGCTTTATCCTAATCTTGCTTCGCCATGTGCAGGGGTTGTAAATGTTTACAGCGTCCTTTTGTTAACCCGGATAATTTTGTCGGCATTTCACTTCCGTTCTTCCATTTTGTAAATTATGGCTATGCTCTTGGATATGCCTTGTCGATCAGGAAGATGGTGTCATTTTCTGGTCTTGGCCATCTCAAGAGCATTTTAGGCCCTACTCGCAACAGTTCTTTGGGGTGGCGCCATTTTCTGTTGCCAACGCTGTCAGCCGGCAGAAGCATGATGCACGCAGGGGCACATCCGCCAACGCCAGGGCGACATCCCGTTGGATGCGCAACATCGCCAGCTGCTCTGTCTTGCCGTTCTTCTCGAGACACTCGCACAGACCGTGCAGCGCCCAAACGTTGTTGACGCGGGCCTTGCGGCGCGACAGTTTGCCAAAGCCGAGGTCGTCGCGGTACACCTGCTCGGCCTCGTCCGTGCGGCCCTGTTCGAGCAGCAGCGCACCGAGGGCGTGACGGGACGGCTGCAGCCATGCGGGCGGGTCGCTGTAGGGGAGGCGGTCCTCGGCGGCGACGGCCGTGCGCAGGTGGTCAAAGGCAACATCGATATCGCCCTTGCGGTAGGCAAGCTCGCCGGCCAGCATAGCCTTGGCCACCAGCAACACATCCTTTTCAAGGACGGGAAGGGCATTGAGACGTGTCGGCGGCACACGCAGCCGAGCGGCTTCAAACTGCTGCTGGGCCTCTGCCGCTTCCGCCAGGCGACCAGTGACAGCGTACGCAATGCCGCGGGCGTAGTAGACCATGGCCGTCGTGGATGAGAACAGCCCCTGGTCGGCGGGGAGAGGCCAGGCCAGGATGTCGTCCCACCGGCCAAAGCGAATCAGCGCGTGCGCCATGGCGCTGGCGATGCTCTCCGTCCAGTCGGCCATGGGTGGACTCTTGATGCTGAGCAGCTCGGTGTGATGAGCTTCTGGATGGTCTGCGCGGCGTCAATGGCCGCCTTTGACTGTCCGGAAATGACGGCACCGTAACACTTGACGTACACGCTGTGGATGCGGTACAGGTGGTACAAGATCGGTGGCGCGGCCGAGGCCTCCTGCTTGGCAAAGTAGTCGTTGTCTGCCAGCAGGGCCAGGTGGTTCGAGTCCACCACGTTCTGGTAGTCGCCGACGGCGGCATCAATGTGCGTCGGCATGTGCAGCATGTGCGAGCCCTGGGGCATGAGCTTGCGCAGCGTGTTCGAGGCAGGCAGCGCAATCTCGGGGAACGGCGACATCTCCATCAGATGGATGTACAGGTGGCAGAACATGGGATGGTCGGGCTGCTTTTTGAGCGCGGGCTCCAGCACGGACCGTGCCTCCTCGGTGTGATACAGCGGCGCGCCGGTGTCGAGATCCCACAGCCGCCGCGGCTGACACACATCAGTGCCTCTGTGAAGAGGCCAGCCACCTCGAGGTCGTCCGGTAGGCGCGTACACCTTCCGCATGGAGTCGCCGTAGCGCTCGTCGAGCTGCCCGAGCGTCTCGGGCTTGAAGGACGCCTGATCCGCCGGGTCGTCGGGAACCGCGGCCGGAGTGCCTCAATCAGGGCGTTCTCCCGTGGCGTGCTGTGCTCCTTGAGCGCGTCTGCCTGCTTCAGGCCTCGATGCCTCGGCAAACGCCGCTGCAGGTCTGATGGGTCGAACCGCACCCAGGCTTTGTTGTAGTTGGGCCGCGCGCATACGCAATGCCCAGTAAGCCATAGCACACGTGGGATCATACTCGGTAGCCTTGCGGAAGCAGCGAACGGCTTCCTCGTGGTTGAAGGCAAAAGCCCAGCGGATGCCGCGGTTGAACCACAGCTGCGCGTCCGCTGCAGCCGTGCTGACGGGTAGGGCAAAGTCGCCCAGGTCATAGTAGCCGTCGCTCATTGTGAATGTGGGCGGTCGCGTGGTGCGGTGGTCTCTGATTCGTGTGCTGGGAGAAGAAAGAGCAGTTGAAAGAGACTGTTTACGTATTTATTTTGATTCGAGCTTCGGATTGTGACTTGGAGGGGCAAGATTACGTGACCAACTGGCTCCTTCTCCGTCGCTAGCGTCAGGAACACTAACTACTCCAGTGGCTATCGGCTGTGGAACGGCGAGAGCCCAAACCGGGTCTGGTTTGTGGGGAAGGAAATACGGGCTGGCGCATATTAACCGAGACCCCGCACGCACACTCGTCATCGAGGGTCTTTAAGGTAGAATCAGTCTTGAACAATGGATAAAACCGTTTAGAATATATACCTTACATTGGTATCATTGGGACTGTGATTTATGGCTGGATTCATAACGATATCAACCCCAGCAACATCATGTTTGATGACGACATGAACGGAGTCATCGTCGATTTTGGATCGTGTCAGAAACTCGGTCGGCCTTGGGGGACGTTGGATGCACCTATGAGTGGTACAACGAGATAGTCGATACTGCGCAGCCAAGTAACGACCTCGACGCAGTTGAGGAAATGCGGATCTGGCTAGGTGGAGATGACATGAAATCATTCCTGTTTGCACAATAGCAAATGGACACGGTTATCGGTCAGGTTTGGCAGGGTAGATTTTCAAATGACATGGCATTTTTCTCAAATAGCGGTTTATATCTCCTCACTCGTGTCCTCTAACATTCTAAGTCATCTTCCATACTAGATAGCTGATTCTGATGGTCGTTTTCATATAGTCATCATGGTGAAAGCCATCAAGATTTCGAAGTGAAGCGGCTCCGGCTTTCGTTTTCTTTTCCACAACGGATTAATGCCTTGCATCACATAAAAATACACGCGACGATGTCTCGGAATGAAATAGTTGAACTGCGTATCTGTTGTGAATAGAGTGGAATCTTGTTTCGCTTTTCCTTCTTCGACAGGTAGCTATAAGTTTACGGCGAAGGGTTAGGGAATATGCTGCGCTTTAAACCAGAAGGGCATATTATTATCAGCAATAATTTTCGGCACCCAACTTCAACCCCTCCATGCAGACCCCTCGTGTCCAGTATTTTTTCCTGAAAATTACTCCGTGATTGTTTCTCTGCCGTAATTGTCGGTCGCTGTTGCGGCGATCTCTGAATAACAAAGCGCTTTTCTTCCTGTAAAATCAGTACAGCCCTTAACGGCTGCGGTAGTTTTCAATGTGAAAATAATAAGAAAGGGAGAAGGAGGAGACACCACGACGTGAAGACTGCTCACTATTTAGATAGCGAAGGCGAAAGCGTTCCTATTTTCCCCATCCATTTTCCATTTCCGCCACCGACAAAGGTCTTGCTATCGTTGGCATGAAAACCGACGGTAGACCCTAATAGTAGGGTGGCCGTTAACACCGTCAACACCGTCAACACCGTCAAACACCGTCAAACACCGTCAAACACCGTCAAACACCGTCAAACACCGTCAACAATCTCAACTCTGTTTCTCAAACGGAAGGATGAAATCTGTCTTCGGGCGGCTCTTGTAGTGATAGTACATACTATACATTCCCCGCCCGTGAATCTGCAGTCTACAGGCGAGACTCTGCCGTCGGTGCTTTGAGCACGTAGCGATACCGCGCCTTGCCAGCCTCCATGTCGACAATGGCCATGTTGGCATCGGACATTGGCCGCACCGTCACCCACGGCTTGATCTCCTTCTCTGCCGCTAGCTTCAGCATTTCCTGGATCTCGTGCGGTGCGCCAATAGCACTGCCGCCCACCTTGATGCCGTTGCCGACCAGCGTAAAGGCGTTGATGTTGGGCAGAACGCCACCATCGGGCAGGCCCACCTGGACAAACGAGCCGCCCACCTTGAGCAGCTCCAGGTACTTGCGCATGGCATCTTGGGGCTGCTGATGGTCGAGACAATCAGGTCCAGTGTCCGCTTGTGCGTCTTGTTCCATTTGGCATCCTCCTCGGCGTCGTCTGTCGCAATGTACAGGTCCGCGCCCAGAGCGAGGGCATCCGCGCGCTTATTGGCCCTGCGGGACAGGGCCACAACACGGTCCGCACCCAGGGCCTTGGAAAAGAGGATACCAAAGTGGCCGAGGCCACCGACACCGACAATACCGACTGACTTGCCGGGACCACAGCCGTTGCGCGTCAGGGCGAGTACACGGTGATGCGGCACACATCATGGGGGCAGCGAGCTCCGACGGGATGGCATCGGGGATCTTGAATACAAAGTGGGCGTTGGTGCGGTTGTGCGTCGCATAGCCGCCGTACGACTTGCCCTCGCCCTTGGATAGACGGAGCCGTAGGTGTTGACGTTGCCGCGCGCGCAGTAGCTCTCGTTGCCATTGGTGCACTCGGCACAGTCTGCCCCGAGGCACGAGCGCGCCTGGGCACCAACCCCGACGCGGTCGCCGACCCGGATATGCTTGACGTTCTTGCCGACGCGGATGGCGGTGCCGATAATCTCGTGACCGACGACGCAGGCTGGAGGTGTTAATAAAGGCAGGTACTTTCTGTGTTGGCAATGTACTTGTATACAGGGGAGTACCACGATAAGGAGTGCTGTTCCAGCCGGATTGGAGAGTGTGGAGGTCGGAGCCGCAGATGCCGCAGTGTGAGATCTCAATATCGACGTCGTCCTCCGCCCACTTCTTGGGCTCGAACTCGCCCACTGCATGTTGCCCTTGACGCTCTCCTGGTCGAGGCCAAGCCAGCCCTGGAACTTTTCTGAGGCAGCCATTGGGTGATATGTTGCAGTTGTCGAGCACGGGTATTGTTGGTGGTGTTGAGTTGGCGAGGAGGTCTCGTTGATGTTGTACGGTAACGTTCGCGAGATCTGCAAGTAAATATATTATTATACTGGCAGCACTAGACTTGATTAATAACACCATCCACTCGATAGACGTAGCATATATCTCCCATGTCCTATCTGTCCTATCGCAGTGGCTAGAAGCCGATCGAAAATTCCCATCGAAGAATTGGCGCAGCCCAAGTGGGCTCGAGTGCTCTCGCGGTACGTCGTAGCGAGCAAGAGGAAACCCAATTCTTTTGCATGTGTAAAAAGTGGCGAGACGACAGCAAGAAACGGGGCAGCCGAGGCCCTACTCAGTGCGAGAAACCCCCCGAAATCTTGCCATACAGTGCTAGTTGGGAAGTGCCGTGTTTTGGAGAAGGGGCAGGAAAAGGAACGTGGGCCAATTTTTAGGGCGATTCGCGGGCATTTTTGGTTGCTTTTTGGGGAGCAAAAAAGGCGCCTTCAATGTCTCCTTTCTGAACCCACTCCTTTGTCGCCTTGTCGATGGTGCAGTTAGAGGCGACGCCAATATCTCATCGACCCGGTATTAGTGGAGTTGAGTATCCAATATGCTGGTCAACCCGAAAGATCCCTTGGGAAGGCCAGATGTCAAGATTAGGTGCTGAGAAGAGTCGAGAAAGAGGAGAGACGGTTGCTGGGTCACGGAAGTTAAGTTCCAGCCAACTTCCGGGCTGGCGTTGAAGCTTCTCCCATCTTCAGGAAACAAACTAGTCCGCACATCGACCAACAATAAGTGGTCGGAGTCGATAATACCATCGTCTAGGGAGGCTCAGAGCTTTGAGAAAAGAGCGAGGAGGTCATCGAGGTGACAAAGAGACAGGGCTGAGCCTGGCAAATGATCTGCAGGTAGGTGTCAAGAACAACCAATAATGATTCGTCTACAAAACGCATCAAGCATCACGAATTAATGGGGATGGACCTGTTAAAGGCATTCAGGACGGTTTTAAAACTTTGTTATTCTACAAAATTTTGCATTCCAACGCACGGCGCAAACCTTTCAAGCCGACCATACAAGAATCTTATGTTTACAGTGCAAGTGAAATGAGAAGGCAGAGAGATTAAAAGCAAACAAAAAAGACCGTGAGTGTCCCGTACTTTTATTTGTAACGTAAAGTATAGCATCATGAATAAAAACATCCTTCGTATATAGACAATAGGAAAGTAGTCATAACCTCATGAAGAGAGAGAGAGATAAACGACCAAAAAAGAAAGAGGCCCCAAACTGGAGATGCACGTCTCAAGCCACAACCCTCCACTTACTCTTTCCGCCGCCAGTTGTTGGAGTCAAAGGCCCGCTGCACGCCAGCGTCGTCGGGCTTCTGCCGGTTGCGGTAGTTGTTCTGCTGGCGGCCGCCGTTGTTGTAGCCGCCGTCCTGGTTGTTTGCTGTTGTAGTTCCCGTTGTTGTTGCCGTCACGGTTGTCGCGGCGCTCTGGTGCGCCACGGGCAATGGACACGCGCAGGTAGCCGCCGGCATCGCCATAGTCCATGCCGTTGAGCGCATCGACGACGCTCTGGGCCTCGTCGGTCGTGGCAAAGTCGACAAAGCAGTAGTTGGCGTTGGGCTTGGCCACCTGGGTCTCGCGGTCGCGGGCCGTGATGCGCTTGCCAATGGCGAGCGGGTTGTGGCCGGCGAGCAGCTCGCTGATCTCGGCCTGGTTCTGGTCCTGGTCCACCATCTTGCCGAGGCCGCCAATGTAGACGCGCTTGCCGCTGGGCTCCTGGTGGTCGTTGTAGTGGTCAAGGGCGCCGCGCGAGCCGCCCGTGTTGTTGCTGCCGTTGCGACCGTCGGTGCCCCGCTTCCAGTCGCCCCAGCGGCTGTTGTTGTTCTGGCTGTCGCCGGCAGCATCCCGCTGTGACGGACCCCACCTGCTGCCGCCGTTGTTCTCCCGCCGCTGGCCCTGCTGCTTGGGCTGGCACGGGCCGACCTTGAGCGTGCGGCCGCGCACCGTGGCGTTGAGGTCCGTCAGCGCGGCCTCGGCGGTCTCACGGTCCTGGAAGTCCACAAAGCAGTAGCCCGGGTTGCGGCCGCTGACGGGGTCCACGGACACGTGGATCTGCACGTAGTTGCCAAAGCCGTGCTCCTCGAGCGCCTGCTCAATCTCGTTGGGCTTGGTGGGTACAGGAGGTTTCCTGTGGGAGGAGCAAAGGTCAGCAAGCCGTCTAAACATACAACACGCGTGACATTGCTAGTTACGCGCTCGTTAATGAGGGAGGAGGGGGCGCCATCACAAACCGAGGTAGATGCGGCGGCCCTCAGCAATGGCACCGCTCTGCTCGTCACGGTTGGAGTCCATGGTGGGCGGCTGTGGAATGTAGAAGAGGGGGGGCGGGGGGAGTATGGCGGCGTGGGTTGTAGGTTTGCCGGTGGTGCGAGGTCGTGGGCTGTAGTAAACGTGATGTAATGGTTGCCCGAGTCGGTGAACACGAAAAAAAAAAAATCTAAAAAAAGAAGGGGCTAGATTGTCCACGCCGAGCAAAAACTCGATTATGTCAGCATTCTCGAAATTTTCTACGGGATCCACTCAGGGTCCCTTTACGCGAACCCGTCCAGGTCCCTTCAGGTCCCATTCAGGGTTTGTAGCGGGGCTGAGCCGCTAGCCCGTTCTTAATGTTCACAATGGGAATGAAATCTGACATCGAATTGTGCGCACCAGGCATAACAACCGGTATCGAACATTCGAACACGATTTCAAGCTGACTCTCGTAAAAACTTTAAATTTAATTGACCGAAGCTTAGCACTAGTTTTTTTTTCATGTTCATTAAAGAAACATGTTTATACGCAAACCACACGAACTTAAGTCTAAAGGATCTTACGACTCAGCGCTGATTTTCATCAGGCAGAGAACGACGACGGTGACCGGCTTGGACCTGTTCTGGAGGTGTACAGTAAGAAAAGAAACTACAAGTTTGGCGTCGCCACGCCGTCGACTCATAAAGATAGCAGATGGGCAGGCTACGAATGCACACACAATGTTTCGTCCTCGCACCTTTCTGAAAACAATCGTCGCATTCTCGTCGTGAAACTTAATACTGATGCAGGTAATGGAAATACAATAGAAGCACCCTGGTTAATGTTCTTGTCCCAGTCTTTCATACACAGCACGTACGATGATACGTCATCTCTTACGCCGGCTTCCGGTACATGACACCGCCGCCGGCCTGGTGGCTCGGGAAGATCATGGCGTCGGCAATGACGACGTTCTCCCGACGGCTGGCCGTGAAGACAATGACCTCCGCAATGTCCTCGGGCGTGAGCGGCTCGACGTTCCTATGCTGTTAATGGGCGGCCATCTACAACACCACAAGAACCCGGACATGAACTCACGCGTAGATGGCATCGGCCTTGGCCTTGTCGCCGTAGTGCCGGACGACAGAGAAGTTCTGCTTGTCAGCGAGCGGTACTCAATGCTGTGCTGCAAATCATGGGTCTCTTCACACAGAGAAGGAGGACGTACTGTCTCCACTTGGCCGGGGTCAATCTCAATAACGCGGATGCGCGTCGACACAAGCTCCATGCGCAGGCTCTCGGAGAAGCTGCGCAGCGCCGCCTTGGTCGCGCAGTAGATGCCGCCGCCGGCGTACGGCTGACGGCCTGCGCCGCTGCCAATGTTGATGATATCGCCGTGGCCGCCGTCGGGGCGCGCCTGGAAAATGGGCAGCACGGCCTGCGTCATGTTGATGAGGCCGGTCACGTTGGTGGCAAACATGGTGTTCATATCCGCCTCGGCAATCGCAGGTGCCCGCGCAAAACCACGGGCCAATCCCCTGTGTCCCATGTTACGTTAGTCGAATGCTCAACTGGACAGATCCAGAGCAGGTGCTGGCCATGTATAGCGGCACCTACGCGTTGTTGACGAGCACGTCAATGTCGCGGAACTCGGCCGGAAGCGCGGCACAAACGCGCGGACTGCATCTGGGTCGCTGACGTCGAGCTGCACGGGCAGCACATGCACGGTCTGGCGCGCGCCAAACTCGGCCTGCAGCTCGTTGGCGACCGTCTTGAGGACATCGAGACGGCGCGCAGTCAGCACGAGTCGGACAGTACTGCCCGGGCCAGCGACGCGGGCAAACTCAAACGCAGTGCTGCGGCCGATGCCAGACGACGCGCCGGTGATGACAATTGTCTTGCCATTGATGCGAGCAGAGGCCATGGTGTTGTTGAGGTGGTTAAGTCAGTGAGGATGGTGAAGGAAGTGGCTGTCGAGGTGAATTAGTGAGTGATATGGGTGAAGTGAAGTGAACTGGTGGGCTGGAGTTGGCGCTGGCGATTGTCAAATTAAAGGGGAGGTGTTATGAATGCCCGACGTCAGCTCCATCCAGCCAGTGGAGGTGACTCACATGCGAGCTGCAGGTCAATGTCACTGGAGCCACTGTTTTTCGGGTGTTTTGGTTGCCTCGATGGTCTCAATTTACCGATGCAGAGTCTCAAATGAGCATGAAAAGCCGCCACCGGACACCTGTTGATTGCTCTACCGTTTATCCTAGCGCGAGACCTGGTCAGCACGCTTCCGCCTGCGGTGCAGATTGCGATACCGGCACGTCATTGTGCGGGTTGCGTGCAGAGGGCGTGGAGGCTATTTCCCCGCAATTGGTGCTTTAGCGGGGATATTCTCAGTTACTTTCCATTTACCAGGTTTGATTTCACATATGGGGACAATATTATAACACGGCACAGTTTAACATGAGATATCAAATAAAAATAGACAAATTCACTATCCATCATTCATCACACCCACTTCTTGCTCAACCTCACTTTCACTTCAACTCCGGCATGACAACAACGTTGTCCGTCTTGGCGTCTGGCATCATCTTGTCTGACGCAGTGTCAGCCGAGTCCTCGCCTGTCGACCCTGCGACGGACGTGATAGCCGCGGCCGCTGCTATCTCACGCTCCCGGTGCTGGTACCGCTTGTGGATCCGCAGGGCAACGGGTTGTGACAGCAGACAGGTGGCGAGCGAGGCCGAGAAGCCCTTGACAAAGTTGGGCACATCGGTGACGGGAAACAACGCAATGTTGAACCACGCATTGGTGACGCTGGAGCCGTACATCATAGCGTACAGTGTGACGGGAGCGCAGCTGGTCGTCGTCGCGGCAGATCTCGTTGGCCCTCGAGAAGTTGACGGTCTGTAAAGCTACAACAACCAAATATTTATTGCCGCAGATTCAGGCGAAGTCTGGTCAAGGTTTTGACAGCTAGCTCTAATAAGTCTCAATAGCGCGCAAATTTTCAATGAATAAGGCAACATGCCAGAGTGGTTAATGGTAAGACTCGAATTACCATATTCGGTTATCTTATGGCTTCGGCCGCGTAGGTTCAAGTCCTGCTGTTGTCGGAAGTTTCTTTTTTCTTTCCTTTTCTTTGCGTCTCTGCTTTTCCTCGATCAATTCAGACAGCTCTCTCACAACGATAAAATATTTTTTAGTCCTCCCATTTTATCGGGAAAAACAATCACAATATACGACATCTTCAACCAAAATTGCTTATCAGCGCCAAATGTGAAGGACAAGAGCAAACAAAACAAGGAAAATGGCGCCGGGAAACACATCCTTGCGGCCGAAGATGTCCGAGAGTCTGCGTCCTGCATCGGGAACGTGGTGTTGGCAATGAGTGATGACGTGTCTGCCTAGGAGATGGTGTCCTGGCACGGAGGTCAGCCGTAATTGTCGGCAGGGTGCTGACGCCATTCTGGTCGAGCAGACCTGCCAACAGGCCGAGAGACAGAGCGCAAAAGATGGCGACAAGCTTCGGCACAGCTAATATGTTGGCCTGGTCGACAAGTGACCTTTCAGCCCGGGCCTGCACATCTCGATGCGAGGCCATGGCGGGAGAGGCGGAGGAGAGGAGGGGAGGGAACGAAGAAGGGCCGAGAGACGTGTCTCTGAAACAGCCCTCATGGCGATGCGTGAAATAAAGGTGCAGATTTAAACAACAGCGAAAAATCAGAGACGAATGTGGAAAAACCGAAAACAGAAAGACGGACGCGAAGCTGGGAGCCATGCTGCGCCTGATGGATTGATCGGCCGTGACGGAAATCCACAACTGTCGGTAATAACAAAGACCCGTCGTGAACAGTGTTAAAGAGACAATAAAACGTGATGTGGTACTGTATTCCGTGAAAGGGATTGAAAATCAAAATGTCAAGTCAAAACGTTTCTCTGTTGTTGTTCTCTAAAGCACCGACAAAAAGCTCGGCCATCCGCTTCAGACAATGACCCGAGATTTTCCCCTGCTCGTCGGACATTGCGGTGGTCAGGTTGGCATTGCAAGGGCCAGGTCCCGGCCTGCGGCCACTGTGGTTCCAGGCCCAACGCTTTATTGGTAGCAACCGCTGGTTTTGGCCATCTCCCGCCCGGGCCAGTGTAAGTAGAGATCGTTATCGATAACGAGTTGACAGCTGACGAGCTTCACGTCCGGGTCGGTCATTGCTGACGATAAGGCTTGCTTCGGATATGCAGGCCCGGAAAATAGTGAATCTGCAGCTGGACGATAAAGTACGAAGCTTTCGTCACCATGGCACCTTTGTTGGCTGTCGTGGGTCAGCATCACAAACGTTGATTGAGGCCGTTGGTTTCCAGCTCTTCAGCATCTTCAGCGTCTTCAAAATCTCCAGAATCTTTGAACTATGCCTGCCACTCTGACCCACTGACCCAAAACACAGTCCCCACGGCTGCAACGTGGCAAGACCGTGTCCGTGACAAGCAAGAGCGCATTCTCGCCGATGTGCCGCGCAGTTCATCCACCTTCATCCACCCGGAGCTCAAGTTTTCCGACAGTAAAGCTCGCGATGTGCTGGGCCTGCTCATATTGTCAGAGGCCAACCATGCCCCGGGTGATGGGGCTGCCCGCCAAGTTCCTGACGGCTGACGAGCTTGCCATCACGGCACTCAATGCCGAAGACATCCCGCCTACCACTGCGGCCGGCATCCATCAACAAGTATCTCTTGTGCCCTTTGGCTTCGTCTTCATCGCATTTTGTGACAGGAACAAAGAGTACTAACAGGACATTATCGTCGGCCGGCTCCTCCCGGGGAGGGGGGGGGGCTGCCTGATCGGCTTCCGTGGCAGTCCGCTTGGCGTTGCTTTGACATGCTTACATTACCTGTGTCAACCCATTGGTGGCTCATATCCACAGCGAGTTTGGCCGTGTGCGCTGCAAGGGTTACTGTGCCACGGTCAACGTGCTCGACTTCTCGGCGTGTACCTTGCCGGTCACGACGATGGATGTGGCAAACAACCCGCCTGACCGGTCCGAGACAGAGGACGGCTTCGGCAAAACGATCCTGGCGCTGCAGTGTGACCGTGACCGGTGGATCCGGGAGAATTATGCTCGCAATCTTCAGGAATACCAGGCATGCCTATTGTTCTGCAGATCGGGTGCAAGCGGTGGGAAAGAGGAGAAAGTGTTGGCCATATCTGAAGTTGTACAAAGTGTATTGAAGAAAGAGTAACCGGAAAACTAACGACAAGAAAGGGGCATTGGCTTGAAAAATTAAAGATACATAAGCTGTGACACGCATTATGGTCGATAGTTTTGCGAATGGTGAGCTGACCGGAATTAAAAAAAAGGCAAATAAAAGAATACACAAAACAAGAAAACAAGAAAACAAGAAAAGAAACAAAGTGATGAGATGGGGGTACAAGGCCAAACGGGAAAAAGAAGGAAAGAATAAGTAGGAGGGAGGATAAAATGAACAACCTGCGCCGAGGACAAATCAATGATTGATGGAATATGAGCAAGAAACACTCAAGTAGGGTTCGTGACAGTCCGTCTCGTAGGAGACGATGAACGCACCGCCTTTGGAATGGTTGCGTACTGGCCCTCGTCGTAGCTCAGACCTATGACCTGGTGATCGATTGTGCACTCATCGTGTATGAAGCGGGGAGGATGAACCCGGCTTTGACATTGAACAAATGCTTGTTTTCGGGGGTATTGTCGCTGACGACCTCAAAATTTTGAAACACCAGCGCTTGCATGTAGCATCGGTCGGTTTTCCGAGGCAGATCAAACTACCCGACTGTCCAGCGACCGTAAGAGGCAAATCTTCAAGTCTCTTTGCTCCGCGATACAACTCACGAGGATTTAGACAGCAACGCCACAGAAGCGACACCGAGTCCGACAGTGTCTCGGGATTCCAGGTGTACTGGACACCCTCCGCAATGGCAGTTTGGGTGCGAGCAAGCAACTCGGCTTGAGCGTCTTGTCCAATCAGCGTCCCGTAACTCACATCTACTGCAGTTGTGTGTGCGATGATCGTGGGAACAAAAAGCGGCGCCCCATCAAGGGCCTTGGAGATATCTGCCCACCCATCCACTAGTGGGACGCCGTGAGTCGAGTCTAGCTGCGGCAGGTCTTCGAAGTAGTGGTCAGACTGCGCGCGGGTAATGAGCGACAGATCATGGTAGAAACCACAGGGGTATGGACGAGTATGGCTCGGATTGTCGTAAGTGTGGCTGATTTGGCCAAGGGCTCTCTCTCGTCCCAAGAGCCACACCATCTTTCCTAGAGAAGTATTGGACGTCGGTGGACTGCTGCCAGACACAAAGGGAAGATCCAGTGAGATAGGCCCCGGCGAGCGAAATCGCCGAAGCGAATCGCGGATGACAGAGAGAAAGCCAATGGTTTGATTGATCCGTTGCCATAGTGTTCTTGTCTGGGGCAGCTTGCAGAATCCATGCGTGACTGTAGTCAGAGCCGGTGTGCCGTCGGGCAGAACGATTCTCAGGCCTAAGTAGGCTGTCTTCATCTTGCCGTCTTGAGTGTCTGTCACTGACATTTCTGCGAGGTTCGGATTGGCCTGATCCATGACGGACGGGATGCAAAGCATAACGTCGAATTGGACAGGGACCTTGCCAATGTAGCGGGGTGCGCCGTCAAATCGATCATCTTCCAGAGCGTCCTTGGTCGCATACAGGATCTGGACGAGGCCTGTCGCCCACACACGAGCACCACAGGACCTTGGATACATCTCTCGCAAGGAGTGTCGGTCCTCAACAGAGACTAGGCGTCGAGGGTCGAGGGTGTGACGAATGAGATCAACGCGCACCGGCCGGACAGCAAGGGGATCATGTTGGAGCATCCAATCGTCACGCTGTTGCTTTGGATGGTAATGGATATCGAGGCCCCCGGCGTCGCGAAAAGGAATGCAAATGCCAAGGTCAAAAACAATCCAGGTTTTCTTGCCGTCCCGCGAGACTAAGATACCGATATCGTTGGCGCCACGAGCATGCATAAACGCAGGGTGATACGAGCGAATCATGATCTCAGTCTCCTCGTCCGTGGCTGCTTCAAGCAGAGCCCTCGCGGCGGCGATCTCGGGCAGGCCCCACGCCTTTGAGAGTATGGCTAGAGATAAAAAACAGCATAATTAGTACTTCAATGGTGCGAGACCACAACGGCGATCAGGAAGTTCAGAGTGACTTACGAGGAACGAAGCGGAAACCTACTGCGTAGCCGAATTCCTGAATGAGCTCCTCGCTGGATTCGTCATTGTCCTCCGGGGGTTCGGTAGACGAGGGCCTCTGCCGTGTTCTGCGAAGATCGTCGAGCCCAAGACGGTGCCGTGGGGTCTTCCGCCGAACATGATGCCGTTGATTGATGAAGCAGTGAATAGAAGACTGGAATGACTTGTCGAATGGATAGAGACTCGATGTTGATGCGAGATGCTAGGACACAAATGTTGAGAGTCTTGAATAGTAGAGAAGTAAGTAGGTCAGTCGTAAAGCCTAGCAGGAATGCAAGAAATAAAATTCCAGATTGAGAGGAACGGGAGAAATTTTGAAATCAATCGCCAAAGTTGTGCGTTTTTGTGTAACATGTATGGCACCAACGCGGGTTGTTGACTAAGCAACAAGAAAATCATGTCACAAGTCGTCACCGACATACAGTCCTGTGACCAAAATATTACCTTGAGCGCAGATGAGCCCAAAATGAATGTGCCTTTTGACATGACATGGAAGGTACCGGGGAAGCATGGTAAGGGTGTTTTAAATGATAACGAAAAGGAAGTATAAGTGGGAAATAAATGAATCCAATTGAGTTTTAGAGATCGGGGAAGCTCAAACTTTTGTAACGAGACAAATTTTAGTGGACTGAAAATAAGGTTCATCAGCCCGGAGCCTAAACGTGTAGATCCAAACACTACCTTTAAATCGTACGTGAAGTAACGAAGCACTCGTTGTAGATTAAGTCCGGCATGTCTTCATAGTGCGACTGTTTATGCTAAACAATGGGAGGAAAGTTAGTGGATTGTCTTCATAAACAACTTATATTTGTAGCCAAGTATCGTGATGTGAGAAACGGCCCAGGTATCTGCGGTAATTCCAAAGTATATAAAAGCAGATGCGAGCTAATATAAAAGAAAACAGGTCATACATATAAAATAACATTACTCTTCTTCGTCGCGTTCATAAGTGCTGTGCCTTGGACTCGACCATGGCCGTCTTTAGTACCTCGGTAATGTCTGCATGCCCCTTCTTCTAGGCATAAAACAGCGCCGTCTTCCCCTGCGTGTCCCGGATGGACACGTCTGCGTGGCGGCTCAGCAGGAACCGCACTGCATCCAGCTGGCCCTTGTCCGCGGCCTTGTGCAGCGGTGGACCCCGCGGCATAAAAGAGTACATGTTCTGTGAAGCCGGGTGGCGAGAGTAGAAGCCCTCGTTAAGGGGCGCACCGTGGTCGAGGAGCAGGCCGAGGACGGGCACGATGTCGTTTGCGGTCTTGCGGTCGAGGGCATGGTGCAGCAGGTCGCCTTTCTCGACGTCAACAAAACCGCGCGGGTCTTCAAGTAAATCCCGAACCATGTCGGGTGATGCATCCTCCACTACTATGGACATGACTGTCGTGAAATCGTGCTCCGCATGCACATTAAGGTCAGCGCCGCGCTCCAGCAACCAATAAACCATATCCCGGTCCCCTGCGACGCATATCCATACCGGGACGTGTGTCTTGGATTTGGGCTTGTTGATATCTTAATGGTAACGAAAGAACAGGTCGAGACACCGCTTGGCGCGCGCTTTGACAGCCTGCCGAACGTAGGAGTCGTGGAGAAGGATTTTCGCTGGAGCAACTTTTCCGCGAATGCAACATTGTCCACCGCCACCGCATCGTGCAGGATGGGTGCCAAATAGTGTATTGTCCAATCGGCCCCTCTGGCCATGAACTTGGTAAGAAGGTCATCAACAGAGTCAAGATCATTTGTCCGGAAAGCCTCGCTGAGCTGGAATATCGTATCGTCGCGGAACTTTTCAAATGAAGGGTGGACGACGGCTTTACTGTCAAAGAGACGACGTCGGGCAGCGAGGCCTTGCTCGTCAGGCATCTGGGTCATTGGCGGCAGAGTGGGATGTGTGGTGGTCTCCATCTCCATCGTGTCTATTGTCATTGTTGAAGTTATTGCGGGCGCGCTGGTGCGCTTTTGTCGATGTTCGTCCATGTGTGTTATGGAGAGCGAGCGGGGTGACACTGGTGGAATGAAGCAGCCGCATTAGTCCCATATCGCGCGGGCATTTGGTATCCAACACGTGATACGTATGCTTCGACCACCGATACATGGTTTTCTTGCCAACAGGAGGGAATCATTCAACTTTAACAGTTTCATCGACACCCGCATAAAGTTTCGTTTAAAACTAGAGGTTGATTTTTTTCGGCCCGACAAGTACGTCTTCCGTGACCAAAACAACCGCCATGTTACTACAGAAAAAAGCGACTGGAAGAAGGGTACGCACAACAACAGCACGTGAGCGAACACAAGAAAGGGAATGTCACGTACTATACTCATAAGAACATTGTATAGCATAAATCCAGTTGGCAGAGAGCATACGCCAGGTGGTGGACATCATGCTGCGGGGACTTTGATCTGTGGCTGGGATGTGGCCCCGTCACACTCTACGAACTATCAATGAATATGCATTTTAGTTTCAATCTTGTCTACGTGACTATTGCCGTCCAACCCATCAACAAACGCTTCACGATGACGTTGGAGCAATTCGGTTTTCTTTCACGCAATCGGTGTCCTCGCACCCCGTGGCTCAGCATCCAAAGAAGGCCGGTGGCCGGCTGGCATTTTGCAGAAGATGGAAGGCCGTGCGAGTTGATTGACATTTGAACAATGCGTGGCATAATGGGAGCAATTAAAGGATGGGGAAGTGTGAGGACCGAGTTGTAGGAGTTCATCGTACATGGCGCTTTATTGAGCTCCACTAGATTTTGCGGAAACTAACCATCCGCCCCCAGCGGTAACAAGCGGGTTTTTGCGCCCCCGGTCTCGCTTCACAGTCCGGGGTATTTCTTGTGTTCGGCGTTGCCATTCACGAGTCTTCCTGTCTATTCACAATAAACATCGCCAAGTCTGTGGAAAACCTTGACAGATGCCGAATCAAACATTTGCAACCTGCCCCTGGGCGCCTGGGACAGCCATGTTCACGTTGTCGATGTAAACGTGTCCAACCATCGGCATACGGGCTCTTTTCGTTGTTTCTGTCGTTTTCCTCACTGATAAATGTGTCAAAGGACCGTTTCCCCATGGCCGAGAATCGGTCGTTTCCCCCAAGCATGCGCCGGTGTCCGATCTGATGGCCTTCGAGACCAAGATTGGCATTTCCCATGTCTGCGTCGTGGCTGCTCTTCAACCTTATGGAACCGACAACCGCCACATGATGGATCGCTTTGGAGCAGCTGCAGGGCCGTGGCCGCGTATCGCCGTGTCGACATTGATGCGGTCAGCGACGCTGAGTTGGATGCGATGCATGCCGGGGGTGTGCGTGGGCTGCGCTTCAAACCTGCACCACGCTGCCACCAAGAGATCGACCGTGCTGCTTTCCGCGTTGCGCTGCACAAGTATGCCGACAAGATTCCGGCGGCTGACTGGTCTCAGATGTGTGCACTGCCCAGATCCCGCTGATCGCGACGAGATTCCCAAGCTTGAGTCGATGTTGTGTTCGACCACCTCGGCGCCCCGACAGACCCTACCGTGGCAGTGCAAAAGCAAGCCGGGTATGCGGAGCTCATGGCCCTGCTTCCGTGCTAAACATGCCTATGTGAAGATGAGCGTGTCTACCGTTTCTACGGTGAACGACTTTCCTCGAAGTGTTCTCCACTGTTGCTAGCTGCTGCGGGACGTACCGAACACAAGTTGTTCTGGGGTTTCAGACCGTCCGCACCCAACTGGCCCGGACCACTTTACGACTCCCGAGGAACGGCTGATTTCCGCAGGACTACAAAACTATCGATATTCCATGCCTTTATTGCCCTGTGCAGGGTGTGGTGTGACCATGACGAGGAAAAAATCAAGATGATCTTTGTCGACAAGCCACGCGCAAGCTGTGGAGGTATACAGAAACGACTGAAAGGACGCGGAGATACATGGAATAAATAAGATTTAAGTTTGTGACTCTCCTTTCTAATTCTATGATGATCGCTTCCTCTGGACGCCAGTTGTGCAGATATAAAAAATAGGATGGAAGAACATAAACGACTTTCCTCGAAGTGTTCTCCACTGTTGCTAGCTGCTGTGTGTCAACGGGCTGGACAAGAGAAAGGATACATGGTTGTGTGTTAATTGAGAACTAAACAGTCGTCATTTCGGGACTCCGGCGTCGAAGTAGTCGCCTCAGCCTTGCTCGTCCGGCGAGGGTGCATTTAAAAGACCGAAGCTTGAGTAGTCCAACAAAAGAGTTGGTCATGACAAACAGGAGCCATTCCAGGCCGCCAAAGACAGTTGCTGGCCGTAATTGCATCGACCAGCCGTGCTTCCTGCGGCAGGACAGTCAGTGGTCCGATATGACGGCCACTGCAACGAAGCTTGCAAGCCAGACAGGAGGGCTATGGTCTCGACTGCCACGGATAGGTAGCCGATGATGCCGATGGCCTGCATAGTGGATGCCTGCCAACGACGAGGAAGAATACTAACGCCCACACAAATAAGTTTGTTCCCAAAACCCGGAGCAGAAGAGCAGAAAGCTCCAGGCATCTGGGACGCCGAGGTAGTCGGTAAAGTTGCCAAAGACGAATTCTTCGTTGAACAACGTGGCCCGCGGAAGACGTGACGGGCTATGTATGTTAGACGAAAAGATGCGTTGGGAAGCAACGTCAAAAAGAATCTTCTCTCACAATATGCGTCCGTTCCCAAGACGATAACAGCAAAGATGGCCTGCAGCGCCGTAAGGCGACGTTTGGCCGATAGGCTTGCTGCAATATTGTCGAGCATCGATGTGGAGTGAAAAGAATAAAGATGTGTGGTAGTGGGTAGGACGAGATGGGCAAGTTGAGCACGGCGGAACAGAAGATGGACGAGCTAACAAACGAAATAAGTTAAGGAAAGCGACGTTGGAAATCAGACTCTTATATCACATGGTGGATGAGCGGTGTTTAATAGTCTTCTTGTCCCTTGATTTTGTCAACGTGAAACTTCCCTTCTAGTTAGACAAGTACGAACCGGCTGATCTACAGCCCTGGCAGGTAAGCATCCCACGGCCCTGCCCACCCGCGCCAAGCCGAAGAACGACCAAGCCTAATTTTATGCTACCATCGAAGATGACTTCAATAAAACGCACAGATTGTATTCGAGCATACACCGGGATCTTGCACCAAGATGATGTCATCTTCCACGAAAATATGGGAAAGGCGAAGGAGCAGTATGCACCTCCTTGCGCCAGGGGGCGTTTCGCACCTTTGGTAGCAGGCCCATGATTCGTCGTTTCAACGGCTCCATGGATACCTCGTATATGCCTAACCCGGTTTAGACTAGGCATTGCTTAAATGCGGTAGATGTCTCATCTCGAGGTCGTAAATTCACTGTTTATCATACCATCCCAGCAGCAGTCCCTTTTTTTTTGACATTTTTACCGGGACCAGTCCTTGATCTCCGGCCGGCTACGTGGCGGCAAGTAATCCAAATAGCGTCGAGTCAACCGTTGTTTTCCAGGTCTTACCTTCACTGCAAATACGGAGTACTTCGTACAGGAGACCTCCTTCTCTCCTCCCTTTCCTTTTTTTTTTCTTCTATTTTGAATCATAATCCCTTTCACCACTGACTCTCGATCCCCGCTTGTTAATTACACGGCCGAAAACCACAACGTACGTGTCCCCCCCCCCCCCCCCCCCAAACATGTCAGCTGGACGAAGTTGTATTGGCCATGCATAATTTTGAAGAGATATACTATCTGCTGCCAGTAAGCACAGTATCCCTTGCTCGTCGACGCTTGTGCGCTGGACAGCATTTTTTTTCGCCGGGATGGGACGAACTGGAAGTGCAGCGCTCACGAGTTGAGGTGCCTCATGGTCGAGCATTATTGGGGTTCACAGGATATTTTCATTGTTTCTGCTGGTCTGTACTCTTGGTTTTCCGCCTACACTCGGACGTGCATCGACAAGCAGCAATGCCAAGGCGCGCTTATGCTGCTTACCAACAACAAGGCCAATGTGCGCATCCAAAACCTAGTCACAATCGACGCCACGAACATGGCCGTTATGGATGGACGGGGCATCTCGGCAGCCGACAACCTCAACGTCAATACGCATCCTTTCTGGTCTCTTATCACGATTTTGGATGTTACCACAACGGCAACAGATTTCACGGGGCTGGTCTGGATTGACCCATCATCTGGAGTATGGACCAAGCGGCATTCACTGCGTCCCTCCCTGCCATATAAAGCTGCCACCCTACCCCGGGTCAACTACCACAGTAGATTACCCTTGGTGATGGTCAGCAGTGGCGCGTGAACGAGCACCATCACCCAGGCACCTATTCCTATCTCGGAGTGGGTTGTAGAGACAGTCACAATTTAGACTGATGCCCAGAAAACAGGACGTCCTTGTCGAGGCTGTCGCCTTCACAGGACCGAACGACTACGACGGTCAGGTCGCCACTTGGTGCATTTCCAAACGCCCAATATCGTCATCGACAAGGACATCAAGCCGTGGCAGGAGCTTGACGAAACCTCTACTATGAGCCGTGCAAGTACGTCGATTTTGGCTGTGCCATCCCGCCGTGGATGGTCAGTCCGGCTCTGGCTCCGGAGGCGACAGCGACGATGGTGACGGCTATGACAATCGAAGATCTTCTTGTGACATGCCCCATCTTAATCCAGTTTATTCTTTCTTTAATTGACAAGCAACCACGTGTTTAAAAATAATCGAATTATGACGTTTTTTTTTTTAATTTTTTTTTTAAACTATACAACGTTGTGAATCGACCAGCTCATTGAAATTTTCAAACTGTCACAAGACAATTAGACGAAGTCTCTTCAAAGAGTCAAGAAACACATTCGAGCCACTTTGGTCCAGACGATTTACATTTGTACGACTGTAAGGAATGCCACGCTAGCCGTGCCGTCTCATGCCTTGAGCACCTCCGAAATGATCTCGGCAGCATCGAGCAGCTCCTCGTCAAACTGAGGTCGTGCAGCAACCTGGACACCCGTGGGTGCGCCGTGCGTCTTTTCGGCATTGTCTGTCATTGTTAGTAGACGTTCTCGATACTTGGCAACACACTAGATATTAAGACAGAAAAAGAGAAAATAAACTCACAGCCTTGTAGGAGATGAAACCATCGCCGACGTCAATCTCCTTGTCGGCCTTGAGGTGCGGGATTGACAAGTGACGGGTACTAGAGCGGTGTGAGTAGAGTGCGTTGCACAGAGACACGCCGCGAGACGGATAGGACTTACATCGAGGTAGTTGTACAGCGTCGTGTAGGGCGTGTTGCCAAAGGTGTCGTGGGGCATGGCCGTCGTCTCGCAGACGGGGCCGAGGATCACGTCGATGCCGGTCGTCGTCCAGATCTTGTGCCACGCGGCCATGCACTGCGTGCGCGTCGCATTGAGCGTGTACAGGTCGTCCATGTCGAGCTTGCCGAGTCGCTTGGAAAGGAACGGCGACTCGGCCACGAACGGATCTGGGGCTCGCCGCTGGCCTCAATATTCTTGAAGGGGGTGATGATTGGGTCCAGCGAGTAGTATTCGGCAATCTCGCGGTTGGCCACGGCGATGCTGGCACGTAGCCGAGGGCACAATCGTGTGGCCGGCCGCCTTGAGCTTGCTGATGGCCGAGTCGAGGGCACGGCGCATGGGCGGGTGGATGGGAAAAGCCGGGTCAATGGGCAGGAGGCCGATGGTTAGAATCTTGGGCGCTGACGACGACAGCTGCCGCCACGGAGCGTGCAGAACGGTGTGGTCGTACTTCCAGGGCTGTTGGCCCAGAGACGGTCTCCATAAACAGGCGGAACATCGCGGAACGACGTCGCCAACGGGCCGGCTGCGGCCAGGGGAACCGGCACGACCAGGTGATCCTTGCCCGCCGTAGGGGATGCGGCTGGCCGAGGGCCTGAAGCCATACGTGCGCAGCACAGAGCCGGCACACGAATGGACCGCCAACGTCGGTGCCACGCCGAGCACGGCGGCCGCGTATATGCCGACGACAGCACCCTCGCCGCCAGATGAGCCACCGGCCGTGAGCGTCAGCTTGTGCGGGTTCAGTGTGCGGCCAAACACATGGTTCTCCGAGTCGGCGTCATCAGCGTCTGGGGGATGTTGGACTTGATGTAGAGCACGGCCACGAGGTCGAGCAGCAATCTTTGACCATGCGCACTGTGCTCCTTGGCCACGGTCTTGCCGCCGACAAACGACACGAAGCCGAGCGTCGTCTCCTGGCCAATGTAGTTGAACGAGTCCTTGATGCTGATGGGCAGGCCGTGCAGCGGGCCGACCGTCTTCTTGTTGGCGGCAAGGTACTCGTCCAGGTACTTTGGCGCGCTCCAGGGCCTCGTCAAAAGAACGTCTCGGTGAGGCAGTTTGTGAGCTGGTTGGCAATGGAGCACGCTTGCAGAATGCGGTGGTCACGGCAGGGACGTATACCGCCAGCAGCCAGTTTGGCCAGGAGGGCGGTGGCATCGTAGCTTTCGGTAATGGTGATCTCGTCGGCGGTCAGGATGCCGCACTCGCGCGGGATGCCCGTGACGTCAATCTCTGCATCGCTCGTGCGCGCGCGGCCAGTGTCTCGGCGGGAAGACGCCTTCGGGGGGGATTTTGTCGAGAATGGACTGTTTCTTCTGGGCTCCAATGGCCTTCCAGTCGGACGTGGCGGCCATGGTAAAAGATGAAGATGCGTTGACGGTGGGATGTGGAAAGTGCTGCGAGGAGGAGACGCGACTGGGAAGACGGGAGACTGTAGAAAACCACTGCCAAACTTAAGTAAAGGTCAAGTTGTCAAGGACGACTGTATTCGGAAGTTGTACGCGGTGCAGCGATACTCAAGATAAGAAATATGACAACGTCCGCTAAGAGAGGAAGTTCGTTAATAATCTATTTTGCTCGGGCACTCGTTTCTCTACGATCCATATTCCCCGTTATCTCACTGTGCATGCCTGTGAACACAGCTCCCAAGATGGCGGAAAGCGCGGCCATTTCGCCATCTCGGGGTCTCGTGTTGGATGGCGCGAGCTGTTACGCCCGAAGCTTTGATCCATGCTGTTTCGACCGTATTCAGCTTCCCCCAACCTTCGGGCATAAGGCCGTGGATCGGCTTAGTGCGCCGAATGATAGCATGGTCAAGTGGTTTGCATACATGGGGAAAAGGGGGGGAACGTGTGTTCATTTGGCTAGTCCGTCCACTTATAAATACGAAGATTCAGTTTAAAGAAAACGCTCCACGGCACAGAAACTCCCGCTTCCCACGCATGACCAGATGGTCAACACAAAGGGCCAGACGACGACACAACCAACCGCCAGCCGAGATACTCACTATGCAAGTTTCTTATGACAAACAAGAATGGACAAAGACGAAACAAACATGCTGCCCGAGACGCAAAGACGGCCAAAGCCGTCGCCGTGAACGTCGGCCCGCCGGCAACGCTGCGAAACCAAACAGGATGTCAAAATTGGGGTAATTCTGGACAGAGACCTGTGATGTGGCTCGATGTCAAGCTCTTGCTGATATCAGTCATCAACGACAAGGCGGGCCCGTCGGACGCAAATGCGATGAGCAGCATCCCACGTGTCTCACGTGTGCGCGAAAGGAAGCTTGACTGCATCTACAGCCACAATGCTCCAAAGATAAGCACTGCCAGCCAGCAAAGACAGCTACAACATCCACGTCGCCCTCGTTGTCGGCCTCCACCAGCTGTCACCTCGGCCCTCGCTGGTGCCTCTCCGCCCACGAGATTCCACCTCCCCCCCCTTCAGGCTTCACCTTCCCCGTCGACATTGACCAGGGCCTGATCCACCATTACACGTCGCGGCTCTGCCTCTCTGCTGCTGAGCCGCCATGCCCATCCCGATTACCAACGGCTCTTTTTGCAGTCGTCCATCCTCCCGAACTGCCAGCTCATGGTGGAGCCGCTGCTCGCGTGCGCGTCGCTCGACCTGTCGCGCCAGTTCCCCGCATACCGCCCGCTGGCCCTGGCCTACTACGCCCAGGCTGTCACGCGCACGCGCAATGCGATTGTACAGAAAAACGTGCAGGGCACGGAGGACTGGCTGCTGTTCAACGTCCTTCACCTCAACCTGTTTGAAACGTGGAACTCGGGTGCACAACACGAAGCAGCGGACGAGCCTGTCATGGGTGGCTCTGAGGCAACAACAACGGCAGCAACAACAACAACGCCAGCCGTACTGCACATCCAGGGCGCGGGCCCAAGATCCTCAAGCTCAAGCTGCAGACACAGGGCTCTCCAAGCAGCGTGCATAACACGACCAGTGACATGGTGGTCGCACGGATCGCTGCCGAGGCGTTTGTATACCACACGGTTAACTGGTCGGTGTTCCACGGAAACCCAATCCCCACCACAACGATGCCCAGCAGCTGAGCTGTGGAACGGACTGCAGCCGTATCTGGAACCTGTGCCCCTTTCCCAATGCCTACCGAGGCCGAGAGCTCGCCCGTGCTGGGTGTGGCCCTGGCAGCTGTATCGTTATCTGTCGGATCTAGCTCTGTTCTTCCACCAGCAAGCAGGGCATGGGCAGCATGGACAGCACCAACGGCATGCACGAAATTCTGTCATTACGAGACGCATTAAGAGGCCTGGGTGATGCAGCACGAAGCCGGGCAGGCTCCGCGGTCAGCCCGCTGTCTCCCTACCGGCAAACGCATCGCGTCTTTTTGTCCTCCGCCCTCCGGCTTCTCCTCCTTAAACTGCCTGCAGTCCGGCCATTGCCACGTGTGATGCACGCGTGCAGGACCTTGTGGAGGAGGCCACGCAGCTTATCGGCGGCAATGACGGTGGAGCCGATGTCGTCCTCGAGCGCACAGATTTTTGGCCTCTCCTGGTCGTGGGCAGCGCCGTGGTCGACCGCGCCCAAGTCGCCGTGGTGCGGGCCACGCTGCAGACCATGGCCCAGACCATGCACTCGGTGGCTTTTGTCAAGACGAGGCGCGCCCTGGAGACAATCTGGGCGAGGGGTGAGGCAGACTGTGGTCGCGGCGGATGCGACGGCCTGACGATTGCTGCTGGGGGGAAACGGTGTTCCAGGCCTGATGCAGACAGCCGTAGCAGCGGGCGATATGCATGTGCGATAGCGCTAAGACCCCTGTATTTTCTGTATCGTCTAACATACCCCACAAGATAAGACACCGTATCCACTCCTCGCATTCTTTCTTGATAGACAATCCTTCCACCCGGAAAAGAGCCAATGGCCACGGTTTCCGCCGTTTAGCCCTACGTATGTAGTGCTCCCCTCCTCCCTTTCGCCTTACACGGTTTCCCCATGCACACCATGGCACTTTTTCGTATCTCTGGCATCGTCTTGTTTTCTCCATTGGCCTTTCGGCGCAAAAATGCCGGCGTGCGGAGTACACCCTTGTCGCCTCCTCGTCCCGTCTGGAGCTGTCGGCGTTTGGACCAATAGTCACACTTTGCGAGCTTTCGAGCTTCCGGGGGATGACAGGGCAAGGGCGTTCTTTGGCTTCCCAGATAACATTCAAGATTACGCCGTGCCTGTTTGAACGTCTTCAGACAAGATACGGCACGTCCTGCATCCCTTTTTGGAGGGTCCATGCGATGGTCTCGTGGTCGTATCAGCCAGACAGCCACCGTCATCCAAGAAAAAGGAGGGTGTTGTCCGTGTTTTGTTTTTTTTAATCATGTTGGAGAGTCACAGCAAAAAGATATAAAGTGCATCCGTCTGACCCGCAGCTGCTGATCTCGCCGGCTCTCATCATCCAGCCAACAGCCCCAAGTCCACACTCTTCTGTCAACAATTGCTGCCAACAATTGCTGCCAACAATTGCTGCCAAGATTTACTGTCTACTCTTGCATGACACATCCCGTCCACTCAACGCGCCACCATGCTTGACAAGGATGCCATCCCCGGTACTGTCTACCTGGTCGACGTCAACCACAATTTCGCGGCCCGGCATGCCAAGGGCAGGGGCCAGGACGACGACATTGTCCTGATTCCCACGCCGTCAAGCGACCCTAACGACCCCCTCAACTGGTCGTCTCGCCGCAAGACGCTGTCCACCGTCTGCCTCTCCGTCTACGTGCTCTTCGTGGCATGGCCTCGTCCGTCGTCTACTCGGTGCTCGTGCCCCTTTCCGAGGCGACGGGTCTCTCGGTGGCCGACCTCAACGCGGGGACGGGCTACTTTTTCCTGCTGTGCGGCTGGGGCCTGCTCTTCTGGCAGCCCTTTGCGCTGCAGTTTGGCAAGCGGCCCGTCTACCTGATCTCGTGTCTGGGCACCGTCGCCCTGGTCATGTGGAGCCCCTATGCCTCGACCAACGGCCAGTGGGTGGCCAAGAACGTGCTGGCGGGCTTCTTTGCCGCGCCCATCGAGGGCCTGCCCGAGATCTCCGTGACGGACGTCTACTTTGCGCACCAGCGCGGCACCTACATGGGCATCTACGCGCTCAACCTGGGCGTCAGCAGCTACCTGGCGCCGGTTGTGTGTGGCTTCATCAACGACGGCCAGGGCTACCGGTGGGTGTTTTACTGGTTTTCCATCTTCCTGGGCGTTGCGACCATCTTCTTGTTCTTCTTCATGGAGGAGACCAACTACGACCGGGCCACGGTCGGTGTTGTCGAGGACGCCAGTGCGCCTCCTGCGTCTGGCGTGGCGGTGGTGATGGCAGTCTCTGCGTCGGCGGACGTGGAAAAGGGAGACGACGCCGCCAAGGGGGCAATGGCGATGGCGATGGCGATGCTCACGCCGCTATCTCGGCATCGGACGCGGCTCCGTCCCGGGCCAGACTGGCGGTGTCTACCCGACAAAGACGTACTGGCAGAAGCTCGCCCTCCGCGACAAGCCGCGGCCCAACCGCTTCTTCCACCGCGTCAAGCAGCAGCTCTTGTTCCTGGGCTGGCCCGTGGTCTTTTACGCCGGCTTCTCGTACGGCTCCTACCTCATCTGGTTCACGGTGATGAACGCCACCGCCTCCATCATCCTGGGCGGCGCCCCTACAACTTCAGTGCCGCCATGGTCGGTGTCAGCTATGTCGCGCCGCTCATTGGGACCGCCGTGGGCGCTGCCTTCACGGGCCGCTTCAGCGACTGGCTCACCATCCGCCTGGCGCGCCGCAACGGTGGCATCATGGAGCCCGAGCAGCGCCTGTGGCTGTTTGGCGTGCCCACCATCATCATCCCTGTCTCGCTGGTCCTCTGGGGCGTCGGCGCCGCGCACGGTGTCCACTGGTTCGGCCTCGTCTGGGCCATGGGCATGTTGTCGTTTGCCAACACCTGCGGCATCACGCTGAGCGTCAACTACCTGATCGACAGCTACAAGGAGATGAGCGCCGACGGCATGGCCACGGTCATTTTCATCCGCAACACCATGAGCTTCGCCATTGGCTACGGCATCACGCCCTGGCTCGACAACCTGGGCCTGCAGAACACCTTTGTCTCGGCCTCCATGATCGGCCTGGCTGCCAGCGCCGTCTTTGTCGGCATGCTCTTCTTCGGCAAGCGTCTGCGTGCGCGCAGCCGGGCTGCGTACTGGGCGCTGGTCGAGGACAACCTGGCCAAGGGCATGGCCCACTGAGTGAGTGTGGAACTTGGGTGTTTTGGGCGCGGAGATGTGGAGAATCGGTCACCGTTTGAACGATGCACGTTATTAGATAATTTCAATATTGTGCTGTGTCTCTGTCAGTGCCACAAGCAGATAACTTGCAATGAAAATTTCATGTAACAAAATTTATATCTAAAAGAAGCGTCATATGACGGTAAAAAAACATGAAACAAAAAAATAAATCGTACAACAACGGAGGCGAGAGCAGTAGTAGACGAATGTTATCTTCTAATTAAACACCTTCGGAATCGGAGGACGTCGCAGGCTTGGTCGTGGAAGAGGCGTCGTCGAGTGGAGAAGCAGCTTAAGCCGCTGCTCACAAATTTTATGCACGTCGCGTCCCAACCATGTCCAGTCACAGCCTGGTCGGTGTCTGGGCGGCCGTTTTTCAAACCCTCACACGCCGCTCCAATGTGCAAATAACATAAAAGTGTGCATAGCTGTCTGCCCTCGGCAGTTATCCACTAATTCCCTTCGTTGTTTTCGATTCCAAAGTATATTTCTTTGGTGCCTCCGTCTTTTTTTTCCTCGTCAAGCGACTACTTCCCAATCAAGTTTATATTTGTGACCTCGAGAGAAGCATCTTCTCCTTTTCGTCACGGCGGATGCGGAAACATTAGCCACCCCCAGCAGTTTGTTTGACACACTGTGCCACAATACAAACATAGTTGTTGTGGAAATGGGAGATGTTGGCATCGTCGATTTTACAGTACTCTCTGTCATCGGCACATACGGACTAAATGGATGCTCCGTCGCTCTCGTCGCGTCCCCATATGCTGCGATTCTCGCGCACATCCCGCCTCGGCCAGACCTCACGACAGCCGATCCGCACGCGGGCGACAAGAACACAATAGCCATTATGGCTGAGTTTACTCAGCTCTACCAAACGTACATCGACCACTTACCAACGGAAAGCAGCCACATTATTTGCGCAATATTCAATGGTGACGATAGTCCAATATTGCTCGACCAGATTGCCATTATTCGACAAGCGATTTTGGACATGGGCTTACAACCCGAAATTCACCATTATAAAGTACCTGTGGATTATGAAAGTGTTGGTAAGGGCACCGTGGTCGTTATATCTTACGGGGTAGGAACGGAACCTGTTATTTTTATCCAGGATAACCAAGTATCGTGAGTTTTGAACTATTTAATTGAATCAAATATTTCGTTGAGAAACGCATTCTCCCCAAGTCAAAATGTTGTCTTAACTTGAGACCTTCGATGTTGTTAACGGCAGGCAAGCTCTGCCATTATCTCGTAATATGGTGTGAAGAGGCGGGGGTTAGTGCATGCATCCCACAAACAAAAAGTGCGAGGAAGGAAAACGATAAAACCGGGCACACTAATTTTCCGAGGTAATCCGCTCGACGCAGTAAACGCATCATTTTCATCGGCCAACCTCTCTTAATAAAGAAAACTTCTATTCGCAAAACCTCGTCCATCTTACGACGCCACATTCACGATGTCGAGGTTATTAAAATGGAACATGGAGACGTTTCGTAATCTCCAAGCCTGTGACACATCAAATCGCATGGGCGACGCGCTGCCTGACGACATTCTCAACCAGTTTACATCAGCCATCGCATCCAAACAACGTCGACGCTGTCCATAGCCTTCTCAACCAACACTTTCCGGACCGAAGCAAAGCCTTGCCCAGAAATTACCACGTTCGCGAGCTGTATCCGTGTCTGAGTCAGGCAGCGCGTCATGACCAAGTCGAGATCTTGAACGAAATCCTCGTACCGTACACATCTTTGTCCACGCTTTTGGCTTCGTTGCTAGAGAAGGCGCCGACAGCTACTCGAAAAACACGTTACACCTTCTTTTTAAACCACGGGTGGGATATCAATCAACGACGCGGCTCAGATACGACCGTGCTTGAGTCATTTTTAAATGACAGTACGCGGGATCGCGATAGTCCGGAACGCCGAGACATGGCCTATTGGCTGATTGACCATGGTGCCGCCTTGAACGACCGGCCAACCCGTATAGACATGACCTGTTTGTCTTATGCGGTGCTGCGTGCACCTGTTGACTTTGTGCGGGAACTACTTTGCCACCACGGTAGCGACGTCAAAAGAGGCCAGTTATTACACAACGCCCTCCGGCGGCAGCCTAGAGACGACATTGTCGAGATGCTGGGCCTGCTGCTGGACCGGGGCGCACCGTTAAACTCGACGTTAAACGCCAGTGACAAAATATCAGCCTATATCTATCGAATCATCGACCTGGGAACACCACTACACGAAGCTGCACAGATGGGAAATGCCGAAGCAGTCAAGTATCTGTTGGCACGGGGCGCCGATGCGAGTATCCTCAGCACGAAGAACCAAATGACTGCGCAGGAGTGGGCTATAAAGGCTGTCCATGATGAAATCATTGATATTCTACGGTCATCAGACTAGCTTAAAATATAAGGCAGAGGAGAGAATTTAATCAGTAAACTATTTTGATGCTATAAGAAGACGCATACGAGGCAGAGCCAAAGCAAAGGCAGGAGTAAAGCTAAAACCCTTTCAGCTCATAGTTTTACTTGTTCAGAGAGAAAGGAACCAAAAAAAGACGCGTAGACAAATAAAAGGGGGTAACAAAATTTTCTTTTAGATATTGATAGAAGCCAGATAATGCAACCATCTATTTTTTGACCTTTCAACTGCTTATGTATTTGTCACCTAATACTAGTCGCACGTGATTCAGACCCAGTGTTAATTCGTAAAAGGGGCGTTTATTTACTCCTTGGCGGCTCGACCGTGCCCGTGTAGTTGCGGCCGACCAAGTCCAGTGCTGGTGCCTGGAGGACGTGCAATGAATATTTCAAGTCACAAAATGTATATTTGGAATATGCGTCATTTGACGGCAAAAATAACATGGACAAATTTAACAAAAAATGATAAAAAATGACAAAAAAACGAAAACGTACAGCAGCGGGTATTCGCTGGTCGTCACCGACCCAACTACTAATCGCCGATTACTGGTTTAACTAGGGGAGAGCGGACGGGATCCCGTGCTTTCCAGTATCTATGGCCGTACGTGACAGACGGCTGTATTTGTTAGGCTTTTATACAATGGAAATATTTCTCCCGGAGAACATAGGACAACAATGACATCTCCGCCGTTACCCCGTCATATATAATCAGATATACCATATCAAGAGCCAGGACGACAATAACTCCGTTTGCTCTCTCTCCCCATGTCATTGGCATATGGATTCACACGACTGTCCGCCTTATGCTTGCCGCAGTGTCTATTTCCATGATGGGGATGCTTTTCTCTTTTCCATGGCATCAAAAGTGGCTCGACACGATTGCGTACTTGGCAATTGTTGCGTAGTATTTCCTATGCGCTTATCGGTGCCAGCGTGTATTGTTGTACTATTTGGATTTCTTTTCTAACGCAGCCCATCTGATGCATCGTTGCCTTGGTCAGCGATCTGGCCAGCATCCGCTGTTACTGGACCCAAAACACTGACATTGCCTGCACGGCCGCCCACAATGCCATTTCTGCCATCCTGCTTGGTTTTGGTACTTGGCGCTCGGCCTCTCTGACCTAGGACTCAACATGGCGATGACCCGTCTGAAGAGCATAAGCGCACAAGCGCCGTTTTAGATGAGTTGCTCTTGATGGCCCTCAGCCTTACGTACGGATGCCGCTATAACAATTTTTTTTGGGAAAGTACTGTGCTAGTAGAGATTCTCGTCACAGAGTAATTCGGTTGTGCGTCGTTTATTCGTCACTCTCTTCTACAGACTGAACAGACGACAGGCGTGCAAGAGAAGGGCAGACACAGCCGCTGGCAACGACCATCACACTGGACGCCGTGCAACATCAGCCGTCCACGAGACTTGGTTGAAATGGTGGCGATGGTCAAATTCAATGTGTCATCTTGATGGCCTTTGTTCTTCTTTCGCCATTTTCAGGGAATCATTTTGCCATGTATTTTAAATTTAAAGAAGCCCCTAAGTTGGATATCAATAGCCTAAAACTAATTAAGTTAAACTGGACGGATTAATAATTACAACACATAATTGTCAGTTTAGGAACTTGGAAAGATTGTATGGAAATTGGCAAAAGGCTTCGCCGTACTCGGCTGTCGCGCCAAAGAACCCGGCGGCCTGGTCGGGCAGCCAGCAGCCGGCCTGCTGGTTGGTCGTCGATAAAGTCGGGGCGCGGCGCCGGCCGTGGCCTGCATCAGCAGCGCGTTGTTCGAGCACGGGTCTGGGGTCCGTGCTGTCAATATGGGCTCGAGAGAGACAATGCCACGTCGTACGGTACGAGCCCGTCGTTGTGTTTGTTTACTTCTTTTGTTTATTTGCTTCGTCGGACCATCTATGGCTTTATTGTGGCTACCACTCAACACCCCCTCTCCCCCTGCCTTACACCCACCATCGGCCTTGGCATACCCCCGCTCGCCCTTCCAGTTGCCCGTTGCGCATCCGGGCACGTCTCCGCCCACAGGTTGGTCTGCGAGCCAATGCCCACGTCAAAGTTGATCTTGGGCTTGCGCTCCCATTGCAACCGTGTCGTTGCTTCTGTCGACCGACCAGCCCGTCGAGCCCGACGCCACGTCCGCCACCGTCGCCTCCATCTGGAACATGTCCCCCATCGTCGGGTACTTGCCAAACGCGTTGGCTGCCGCACGTCAGCACGTCGCCGCCGGCGCCCGCCAGCGTGCAGTCCAGGGCCTTGGTCTGGTCCTGCGTGCCCGCGCCCGTCGCGTCGGGCCAGGACCACTTGCCCTTCTTGGGATCGACAATCTGGAACTTGAACGTCTTGCCGGCAGCCGCGGGTACGGCAGCGGCGTTGATGCTGAGCGTGTTAGCAGTGGAAGCGAAGGGAAGTCCGTGTCTCATGATCTGTTGTTTCCGCGCAGCGGTGAGAATGCGATCAGAGAGAAACTCACCCGACAGCCAGGGCAGCGACGGCGACAATGGTCTGGGCGAGCATCGTGATGGCGATGAGTGAAGGACTGGCAAAGATCAGAGGTTCTTTTGATGTGGATGGTTGTCGCTACGTGGAGGTGCCGGAGATGAAAAGAGACAAGCAGAACGCCAAGAGTACGCGAGGTCCTGTCCTTCTTATATACGCTGGCCTTCCCCGTGCGCCTGCGGTATCTCGGTGAATTATGCATCTGCTATCCATAGCACACAGCGTGTACAAAATACGTAACGCTGTATACAAGATGCACGGCGTGTGCACATATTACGGCTGTGCTGAAATCCCGGATAATAAGCCTTCCATAGTGCAAATATACTCGCCCGGATTGGATAAGGTGCGGGATAGTTTGTTGCTTCCGGCTGTTTAACGTTTCCACGGAGGCACAACTGAAATTGTCCTTTGAGATGCCGACAGATGCCTTTTCGGCAGATGTTTGACGTGTGCCCAAAACGCCCACAGACCCAATTGCAATGGGTTCCCTCTGGGCAAAAGATTACCAAAAAATACAGTGCTGTCCTGAAAGTAATTACCTCGATATATTGGATGAGGCTTTTTGAAGAAGCCAGTATTTGTCAGAGAAATGGGTTTTAAATTACAACATGTCCAGTACTAGAACCGATATCCCTTCCAAATCGCATATGAGACTGCTGCTTGTTATGAATGCCTCTGACTGGAGCTAAAGAGTCCGCGCTCGCGCATCTGACCAGAACATCGCGGCGCTGCGTCAGTTCGTCGGTACAGTCCGGCCACAACGGGCGCCCATCATTGCAAAACTCTCGTGCCTTGTACCACCGAAGCCCGTCTTCATTGCCCGTCCACACGTGTGCACAGAGTGTTTCCACCGTCGTGCTTCCACCTCCACCACCACCATCCGATCCTCCCTTCTTGCTGCTCGCCTCGGAACTGCGACAATCGGCATGCGACCTTCCTTTAGTAGCTGGGTTTCAAGCCTTTGTTTCCGTAAGCGAGCATCGAGCAACAAGCGCTTGGATGTGGAGTAGCATAATAGAATTGCGTGAGGGGATAGGTGCAATTGACGGATCGTGGGCGGGAAGGATGTGCGAGATGACGATTTGGGTGGCTGTGTTTTTGTTGTGGGTCCTCTTTTCGGCCATTGTCTCCGTTTGACTCCTCCAGGCCCAAACGCTGGGCCTGAAGCACTTCTGGCCCCGTCTGGTTCTCCTTCTGGTGCTGAGCTCAATGTTGTGCCTTCTGTGGTGGCTGGAAGTAGGCCTTGATTGACTACTGTCCGAGCCGAGGCGTCTTTGATTGCCGGGTGGTTAACGGGACATTGTGCTGTGTAGTCGTTAACATGTATATGTTTTCACGAAGCTTTATTTAGTATTTCTTTTTCTTTTTTACGCTTTTGATTTTTTTTTAATTCCTTCAAAAAGACCTATAATCACATTGATAGGAATAAATTGATGATTTTTATCTTATATAATACTGCCTTCTAAGATGTAAATTGATAATTATACTTCGATAACAACATAGATTTGCAATGTATATTATCAAGTTCATCGATCTCCAACTAGTGCACCCTCCACGTCCCTTTCTTGTTCTGCAGTTGTAGTACTTGAAGTAATCTCAATGCATGCCCTCTATAGAGATGGAGCTTGAGAAGGGCAGTCTACTTCTTTTGAGCCTTAGTATCGCCGTCAACGGCAACATCATAGCCCTTGAATATCCTCGTCAATCAAATGTCCAGTACTGCCGCAAACCTTTGTGTCTGTCCTTCCTCGCCAGTAGACTGCTTAACCGAATGGTCTTAGTATATATTGAATGCGGAAGAAATATGACCTACACTCCACTGTCGTTCCTTGACGGTTGGCGAGGCCCGATAATAGAGACGACGGAAACTTTATGTTGTAGTTTTGGAAAACATACTTGGCATTTTCGAGCGTGGGCGAGAACCATTTGGTCCAGAGCATGCATTGACTCGCTCCGGATGACGATGCAGTGCAATGTCAGTCTGGGTCTCGTCACGTTCACCTGGACGCACCGATGCCATGGGACTTGACTCCCCAAGTTCCGTCCTTGGCCGGATTTCGGCATGTCAAGCAATGCCGGCGACTGGGACAAAATCTACGCATGGGCAGAGGAGCGCATGCCCAACCTGGTGGCCAACTGGTCCATCCAGAATTTGGCACCTACAAAGTCGAATGCGGCAGCGATGCATGAATAGTATGAACTGAGAGGGGAGAAAAAATTGAGACAGGGATTGGAACGAGTAAAACGAACAGAGAAAAGTACGGCGCCAAATGGCGAAAATATGTGATCGATCTCGGATCGAACGAGGACCTACGCCGTGTTTAAGGCGTCGTCATAACCAACTAGACCAATCGACCGTTGCTGTGCTGTTGAGCTTCTTTGGTGGTGGCGCCGCTCCTTGCAGCGAATTTGTAGGCAGGTGCACCCTGAAAGCGGGGCCTATCAAAATCAGGGACGGAACGGAGCGGGGCTCCACTTCAGCCGCCTTCCGTGCCCGCTCCCGTCAACACTTGCTGGTGCCAGCAATCATGCTTCGGCACTTGTGTTGCCATTCCGTTGAAATTGGTATCTCTTTTGGCTCTTGAGAGGAATAACCAACAACGAATTTTAGCGGCTGCCCCGGTTGTGAAGGCAGGGACGAGCTGTACCAAAGATGGCAGGCAATAAACTAATGGTGCTCATTGATTTAGCTTTTATTCCAAGGCTGCAGCAGCTCTTATAAATGCATGTAGAAAGTCCAGCTCTTGAGACACATAAAGACGCATGCTTTTTCTGTTGGAAAAAGTCAGATTAATATGCCAGAAAATGCCACTACGAGGAAAAGAAAAATGTGATTCTATCACAAGCCCCTTTACAAACGAGTCCAGCACATTGTGTTGGGCCAAACCCCTCTTTCAGCCACACATCCTGCACAAATTCCCGTCGTTCATTGGGCCGTCCTTTGTGGTCTGAGGTCTCATTGCACAGCCAGCTTAACCCCACGGCCAATGTTACGCTTTGCAGTGAGAGTCTAGCCAAGGCACAACGAAACGTCTGCTCAGCGAATCATTATTGCAAGGCTTGCTCCGTCCAAGGTAGTCGATTCTTATCGTGTGGCAGCAGACAGGCAAATGCAACCCCAGGCAAAGCCAGGATAGCGGCGCTATGCCTTGTTTGCACGCAGATTTTTGCACAGAGGCGCATCCCGTTTGGCCAGGGTGTAGGCAGGCCACTGCCCGTTTCTTGTCTGCGCTTTCGTCCCTTCCCCCTCTTTTTTCCGGCGCGTTTTGCAGCCTGGCGATTGCTTTTGGTTTTCTTCCTCGCTGCGTCTATGGCTTTCCTTTCTTTTCCCTGACTCGCCAGCCTCAACAAATACATCGATGTGACGCGAAACAATATTATTGATTTCCACGCGACCTCGCATCCTGAATCTCCCAATCGCCGCCTCTAGTTAACCTGTGTCGACAAGTCAGAGTACACAGCACAAAGCGCCATACGAAGCGCGATCTCACCGACAAGATGAAGCTCATTGATGTGGAGACACTCGAGCTGGTCGAGTTTCCGACACGACCACCAGCTCCCTACGCCATCCTATCACACACCTGGTGCACCAACAATGCCGATGAAGTTCAGTACGACGACATTCGGACGCAGGGCATCAATGGCTGTCCTGACAAGCCGGGAAAATTCAAAGTTGAAGGCTGCTGCCGGCAGGCGAAAGCGGACGGCCACAACTATGTCTGGATAGACTCGTGCTGCATCAACAAGGACAGCGCCGTGGAGCTCGGCATGGCCATCAACTCCATGTACCGCTGGTACCGAGAGGCCGCCGTCTGCTACGTGTACATGGCGGACGTGCCAGCGGACGAGGGGTGCTGGACGAGGGCGGCGCTTTTTCCCAGAGCCGCTGGTTCAAGCGCGGCTGGACCCTGCAGGAGATGCTGGCACCGCCCGACCTTCACTTTTTCAACCAGGACTGGCATGCGATTGCGAAAAAGGAAGACATTGTGAACGACCTGGAAACCATTACGAGCATTCCGCGCCAGTACCTTTTCGACTTTGACCCAGCCACCACCACCGCCAGCGCAGCACAGCGCATGTCCTGGGCTGCACACCGCATAACAACGCGCGAGGAAGACTGCGCATACTGCCTCCTCGGCCTGTTCGACGTCAACCTGGTCATGATTTACGGCGAGGGCGGGCGCAAGGCATTCATCCGTCTGCAGCAGGCCATTATGGAGAAAACGGGCGACAACTCCGTCCTTGCGTGGGGCTCCAGGGGCCAGATGACATCTGCAGCGGACCAACATGGTGCCTGTCACCATGCCTCAAGCTGTTTCCGTCCCCGGCGGCGACAACAGCAAGAAGTCGGAGGGCATCTGGGCGTCCGAGCCGCGGGACTTTGCACACTGCGGGAACATTGTCACCCGGCCAGTGTCCTTTGCAGGCGGGTGCACCTTTGCAAGTGGCCGTATGCGGGTGGACATGGACCTGTGCGTGGCCAAGACAGATACTGTGCCCAGCCCCAGTCCCAGTGCCGAAGGCGTGTCTACGGGCAGCCCGCGGCCAGCATCTTCACCTCCATTCCAGCTCCGGGGCAACACTGTCGTGTATGGCCTTTTAAATTGCGGTACTGGCCGTTCGCCGGACCAACTGACCGTCGCCATCCCCCTCGCGCTGGTTTCTTCGAGCGGTGGCAGCAGAGACTCCTTTGTTGTCGAATACATCCGCCCAAAGGGCTTTTCGCCCATACTTGTTGCCCGTGACGCAGCCGTCGATCCCGGAAACAGCCATCCTGGTATCCACATTCGCATGGAGCGGGATGCACAAGGCGACAGCCAAGGAGGCCGCCAGAAGCTGTGGGTTGGATTTCACTATCCAGGCAGCACCTGGCCCTTGCTGAGACGTATCCAAAGGCGGCATGGCGAGGCAGCACGATGTTGATGACTCCCACGGACGAGATTGCGGACTTTGGTCAGCACAATGCCAACTGGTATCTTGCTCGTCTCTCCCTTGTTCGAAAACCCGGCTCGGGCCCAGCTGAAAAGGATGTTGTGGCTATCGTGTGTGAAAAGACTCACACTTTCACCAGCTGTCTCATGCTTGTGTCCCAGAACACACAGCTCGCGGACCTGGCAGACTTTGTCCGGGATATGCCTCCTTTAATATACAAGGAACATGTGGTCGAAGTCGGAGGTATTGCCGTGGAATTGGCATACGAGCGACACGCCGAGTTCAGTCTCAAACTCACACGGAGGCCGATAGGTGCTAAGTCACCTTTGGATGCTGAACGTGAAATGGCACATGTGGCCAACATGAGGAAGATCAGCGATCTTCTTCGTAAAGAACAAGAGCTGGAAAAATTAGTATCGGAATCCGATGCTGAATCCACAGCCAAGAATGACTCTCTCGGAATTGCTGCCAGGCGCCTGCTTGCGATTGATGCCGCGCTGGAGGAGCTGCAGGCTGAAAAGTCTGCACTCAAGAAAACCATGTCTTTGCTCACGCAAGAAGCGCAGTCAGCAATACATCGACATTCGAACGCGATGATGTTGCATCGCCAGGTGCTTAACGATCTTGACCACACCAAGAAAGCCGCCGACGCCAGAGATATAGTCTCTGGGCCTGGGAACTGGCTGGCACGAGCAATGCATACAACATGCTATGGTTCAGAGTCCTGTGACACGTGCAAGAGTAACTTGCTTGCGACTGTGCTCAACTCCAATGCCAATGCCAGTGACAATTGCAGCGGAAGCGAATGCCAAATCGCGGGCGAGGCCCTTGCCGTTAACAACAGTGACGGGGTGTGCACAAGCATCAACGTCGGCCGCCTTGTGGTGTTTGACGGAGTGTATGACGCGGCAACAACAACGGGCAAGAAGCGCTGTTCATTCATGTATGCCATGGAGAACTTCGCAAAGCACGGTGGATTCTCGAAAGAGGCGCAAATGCCAACGGCCTATTGAAACACCAGATCCGGCCGCTGTTGTCCATTGCCGTCTCGCAAGGAGACACAAAAATGGCCGAGATGCTCATTGGCCACGGCGCATTTATTGACGGTGTGTACAGCTTCAATGGGCACACGCCTCTGTGGCAGGCCCTATATTCGGGCCACCACTCGGCAGCCAAGGTGCTTCTTGACAAAGGCGCAGACATCAATGCTTTGAGCCGAACGCAGTGCTCGCCTCTGTATCTCTCAGTGGCAGAGCGCAAACCCAAAGCTGTGCGTTTTCTTTTCGAAAACGGTGCAACCGTCGAGGAAGACTGCGTACAGGACATGCTCCAATTGGCCATCAAGAACAAGAGTTCCGATCTGCTCGATCTGCCTTATCCCATGAGAAGTTTCAGGGTAACGACATCTTTTGTGCGGCGTTGACAAAAGCAGTCGAGAGTGGCAATTCCGGCTTGGTGCGCATTGTTTTGTCGAGCAAACACAAGGGAGCTGTGGATCTTGCGATTGTCATGGGCCATGCGAAGACGGCTGCGCGTCGAGGAAAGCTCGAAATACTCAAGCTGCTTTTGGCGCCTCTACCACGAGAGAAACTCAGCGACAGAAAAGTCACGGTCGATCTACTGTATAACGCTGTCCGCGGAAGCTCTCTGCAGGTCGTCGAATACTTGCTAGACAGGGGCTGTCCACTCGATGCCGACGCGCTGGTATGGGCGGCTGAGAAGGATAACGTATGGACCATGCAGTATTTGCTTGGCTTGGAGAATGGCTCGTCGTGGTCCATAAACATGGCTCTTTATCGGGCTGTGAAGGCCGGATCTGCAAAGGCTGCTCTCTTTTTATTGCAGCGTGGGGCTAACCCGAACTACAAGCCGGGGTTTAAGGACACGGCCTTGAAGAGGGCGAAGAAAATGGGAAACAGTGAGATGCTGGCCATTCTGCAGGCATCACATACTGTTGCTCCGAAGGAGGCACTGCAGAGTCCAGTATCGACACCGGGTAGCTCGTGACAGGATGCCGGGAGGCATATCAGGGTTCGCAAGGCTAGATCGAGCTGTATTGTTGTGTTTTCAACTGGCAAGAATAAACCTGTGGGTGATTTTCGGCTTTGATCGGTTCAGCGGCGGGACTGGAAAACAGGTGCCTGCAAACCAACACACTAGAGACAGTGAAATTGACCTGGATGTGATGTGTAGTGTTAGTGTAGTTAGAATCTGAGGGTCTTGTGAATGAGAGGTTGTGTAGGTTTGAGATTGTTTGGGAGCCCGGAAAGTATTGTTAGGCTTATTAGTTTGTTATCGTCTATAAAAATATATTACGGTAATTACCTTCTTCGCACCTACCCGCGATGCTTGTCGTGCAAGTCGCGACTTCCTTCCGTAGACATTGGCACTGCGGCTCTTTCCCTTTCGAGTTGGAATCAAACCCGTAATCACAAAGTAAACTGGGAAGGCGTTATTAATGTAAAAAATTATATTTAAAGTATCGATTACTATCAAATATTAATTATTAATTATTATATTAACCGAAAAACCTTATTAACGTCTTTATAAATCGCGGCCCGTTTTTAAAAGCTAAGTATAAACGTTACATAGCTTAACACATACGTTAAGCATGCTTATATAAGCGTGTATAGTTATATATAGGTGCGAACACCCGTATACCGTTTACGTTATAGTAAATATATACGGTTATAAGTATATAATAAAAAACGTTATCTTTATTTAATTAGTAGTAAATATATTAATTATTTATACCGTTTTTATTAATATCTTTTTCCGCGCGTTAATTACTTTAGTAACGGCGATAGCCCCGCGCGGCGGTAAGTCGTACGATCTTTTGTTTTTAATAGTCGTGACGCGTTGATAATACGTTTTTTAATAGTATACGGGGTAAAACCTTTACGTGGTTTTTATAACCGACTTTAATAATGATAAAAATTAAAAATATAATATTCGATTATAAAACTCGTGTTTTTTTAAAAGTATTGTTAATTATTATTTATTATTTTATAAAGGAATAAACGGGATTAGAAATATTTTTTATAAATATTTTATTTTTTTTTAAATCGACGGTTTCGTTTAAATTAGTTTTAATTTTTTTAATAACGGATATTGAGTTAGAAGCGGAGTAAATACTTTTAGATATGTTTTAAAAGCTTTTGATTTAATTACGAGACTTTTTTGTTTTTGTCGTAAACCGTTACTTAACCGACGTTAAAAGGTTATTTTATAATATAAGTTAAGTTTTCCGCGAATACTCGGTACCCGCTTTGATAATACGTATTATTTATATTACTATAATTATTATTACTTTAATTACCGTTATTAGACGGTAACCGAAAATTAATTAATTTATATGAGTATCGATTTAACCGGTTTTTTATTTATATATTTATATAAAAACCTTGAAGTAAAACTTTCGTGTTATAATACGTTTTTTAAAAAAGTATTTATTACGGTAGGTTTACCCGTATATAGTTTAGGAAAAGGTTAACGTTTTATTAATGATTAAAAAGTTATTTAAAGACGTTTATTTAATTATTTTAAAATATATTTTCGTGGTTTAAGACTTAATCGTGGTAATTATTATTATAATAGTTTTAAAAGTATTACGTAACGCGTTAAAAGTTATAACGGTCGAATAATAAAAGACTTAGTTTATATATCTTTTTAGTTTTGTATTAAAATATTTTATTAATCTTTAAAGTAAAGCCGAGGTTATAAGCGTTTTTATTTTAAAGGAAATGGTAGTATAAACCGGAGCACGGTTTTATTATGTTAAATAAACTCGCCGGTCGTTTAATTAATAGTATTTGGTAAAAGGCGTAGTTTTAATATATTTTACGGTTAATAAAGTTTTTTACTTATATACTTGGTTTTATATTTTCGGTAATTAAGTAACGTTATATTAAATTAAAATATTTTAAATAGTATTAATTTACGAGACTTGTTATAATTTTTATAATATATAAAGTTATAGGTGTACTTTACGTTATATAAATTATAACCTTACTCGTTACGAAAACGATTATAAAGGTTTTTTTTATTGTTTTAATTATTAAGGTTTATATATAATGATAAATTATAAATATTTAACGCGATTAATTAAAAATTATAATGTCGTTTATCGGTTAAATCGGGCGTAATTATAAATAATACATATAATTAAAAGTTAAGTTTAAAAAGTTAAGTACGGCGTTACATTAAAAACTTTATAAGTTTTTTTAAAAAATATTTAATTAAACTTTTTTTTTATAATAATAACTTTATTAATTAATAAACGTTTTTATCGCGGGTTTTTAAAATCTCGATTATTTTATTTTTTTCGGTTTTATAATAAAACGTTTACGATAATATATTAAACACCCCGGTTTAAAAGTTTTTTAAGTAAACGTTCGTTAATAGTTATTAATTTATAATATTACTTTAAAGATAACCGAGATTAAAGGGGTATATATAGTGTTTATATAAGAGTTGTAAATAAGAGCGGTTTTAAGTAAACGGTATATTAAGAGTTATTTTAGATATAAAGTATATATATTATAAGATAATTAAATTTAACGACTTTGAGTATTTATTTATATACGGAGCGGGATAAAGTTAAAAGTAATATAACTTTTTTTCGGTTTATTACGAGATTTTTTATAAATAGTTTTTTATGATTTAGTTTTTTTTAGTTTTAATAGTTTAGAACGTTTATTGACGTATTAGTAAAATTAAACGACGTTGACGTGGCGTTTATTTAACTTTTGTAATAGATTATATTATTTAATTTAATAATAGTTAATGATTTTAATATTTAATATTTTATTTAAAATTTAACCGGTTTATATTATTAACGAGATTTTTAAATAACGATAGTTTACTTAAATAATTAAGATTAAAAGGTTTTCGATTATTTAATTTACTTAGGATTTTAACGTATATACTCGGAGGCGTGTTAAACTTTATCTTTATTAATAATCTTAACGTATAAACGATAATACTTAAGATTTATATATACCTCCGATTATAAAATTATTTTAATTATATTAATAAAAAAAGCTTTATTACTTTCCGTTTTTAACCGGTTTACGGTTAAAGTTAAAAACGTAGAATTAAAATTAATTCTATGTATTATTATAATATGTAAAGGTTTAAGAGTTAAATAATGTTAATATTAAAATAAAAAGTATTATTTTTATTTTAAATATAACTTTATAAAGTTTTACCGTACGATCCGTTTACCGATTTATAAAGTTAAGTAGTAGTCTTTAAAGTATTATAAAACGGCCCGGGATAATATTATTTAATGTATTAAATAAGGTTAATAAATTAAGAGATATAAGTTTTATAGAATGTAATATAAAGAGTTAAACGGGTTTATTAAAGAAAAAAAAGTAAAATAAACGGATATTTTATTTAAAGTATATAAATTATTAATTAATATAAATATAGTTTATAATATTAATTATTTTTATTATAAAAGCCCGCCAGGTTTCGTTATTTTTATTAAAAAATAAGTGTCGATTACTTTATAAAGTTTTTTTTAAATAAACACTTTATTAAAAAAAATATCCCGTTTAATATATTAATCTATACCCGGCCCGCCGGTTTTTATAAAGACCGATTTATTTAAACGAGGCGTACCGGGCTATAATATTAAATTAACTTTATTATATTAAAGTTAAATAAAGTACTCGTTATAATAATACGGAAAGTTTAATTAATAATTAGTTTACAAGCGGGTGGTTTTTTTTAAAAGTGTTTAAATTAAAAGGTTTCTTTAAAACTTTTAAAATAACGTGAATAGTAATATTATAAAAAATAAAAGATGGGATAAGTTATTATTTAACTTTTATTAATTTATTGTTTTTTTTATTTCGGGAAAAGGTTTAAACGGTTAATTACCCGTTAAATTTTATATTTAACGTTAAAATATAATATTTTTATACGCGATTAATATAACGCGGTATCGTAATACTTAATTATAAATTTAACGATAGTATTATATAACGATATATAAGATTTGTAAAAGTAACGCCGGGTTACTAAAATCGTTTACGTCGATATATAAAACGTTTTCGACAAGGTTTTTAACGGGCGTTTTATTACCGTCTCCGATAATAAAGATAGTTTTAAGACGTTATTACGATAGATTTAGGTCCTTTTTTATAATTACTTTAGATAGTATTATTTTTATCGAGTTTTTTATTTTTTATATCGAGTCGGTGTTAAAGTTTAAAAGATAACGTTATAAGTACGTTAATAATAATTGTTTATTTAACTTCGGGTTTAAACCTTAACAGTATATCGGGTTACTTTTTAAAAGGTTTTAAATAAGACTCTTTAATGGGGACGTGAAACGGAGTTTTTTTTAACGTTAAAAATAAAGTTATAATATTTTTATTATCAACGACGGCGAGACGTAATATTTTCGATTATTATTAACGAAACGGAGGTGTTTTTAATAAAGTGATAAAATAGTTAAAGGTTTCTTTAAATAAAAAGTTTACGTTTAAGAAATATATTAAAAAGTTTATATACGGGTTTAAGTAATTACCGATTACGTACGACGTTTTTACGATATTACGTATAATATTAACCCGGTTTTTTAAGTAAACGGTATAAGTTACGTTTTAATTATTTTATTTATAATTACGAGACGTAGTATAACGACCGTATTTTTTTTATAATCTTAATTTTATATAAAAAGTTTTTAACGGGTAATTTATATTATTTTTTTAGTTTACCGTATTATATTAATACTTATTTTTATTTTCGCGAAATAAGTTAAGTATTATTTAAACGTAATTTAAAAAAGTTTACAATCGTTTTCGCCGTTTACGCGGTTTACGGTAGAATATATATACTCGATTCGGTTTTAATAAAAATAATTTATTATTTAATAAATTCGACGGTGTTAATTATTTTAAACTAGTTTAATATAATAATAATTTTTTTAAAAACCGTTTAATTATGAAAGTAATATACGTTATTATCTCGGTTTTCGGACGGGATTTTTTTTTTATTTCGTTAATTATATATATTATATAAAACGTCGGCCGCCCACTTTTTAATCTCGTTATTTACTCGGACGGTTTATTATAATAAAGACGTGTTAAAACCGGTTATTACGTTTTACGAAGGTTTTTTAGATTGTTATATATTAAAGCCGCGTAAGTTTAATTTATACGTTTTTTTCTGTAATAAGTAAACCCGGAATCGTCCGAGTTTAATAAGTTTTTAATTAAAACGGTTATTAACCGTGTAATAGTTATAACTTTAATAAAAAAACCGATACGAATCTGTTATTTAAGTTTATTAAATTTAAATTATTTTTAAAGATATAGTTTTTTTAAAATTTTAATATAAAATTTAAATTATTTTTAAAATTTTAATTTATACGTTTTTTTAATTAAAACGGTTATTACGTTTTACGAAGGTTTTTTAGATTGTTATATATAACGACTTTATTAAATATTATATAAATTATAATATAATAGTTTTATTTATTTTTATAAGGTTACGAAAAATACACGGAATACTTTTTTTATTATTTATAAAATTAAACCCGGGTATATTATACAAGCCCGGGATCCGAAACCCTTAACAAGTAATGCGTTAAATTTTAAAAACAAAAAAACGTAAAACGTTTTTAAACAGTAACTTTATACGCACTTTCTTTACTATTATATATTTTAAAAAGCGGGCTATCCCGACCTCTTACGTTTTTCTTTTTTCTGTTCTATAGTCAACTCCCCCGGGCGTATAAACCCCCCTTAAAGAGCTTCTTTTATATATAGAAGCACCGACGTACACTTCCGTGAGAGGGTACGCCGCCTAAACCTAATGCGGGACTTCGTCCTATAGAACTGCCGGGCAGGACTTTTGCGCCGGCGCGTCGTATGCTTTTAGGGAGGCGGATTACGTAACGGTTAGCCATTATATAATCCACAACGCGACGTTAAATAGCTCAATCAATCAATTAATCAATTTGAATTGTACTTAGATTTTTATTTCGGTATCTTTATTTTTATTCAACTCTTTTTTTTTTGGAATTCTCACTTTTCTCTTTGGAGATTCGGTTTGCACTTCTCCTTTCCACAGTCCCGAACCCTTCTCTCGGTTCGTACACGTGATATTACTCAGCAGTACTCCGCCTTAAACCCCGTCGTGCCATGGTCAATGGTTGTAGATGTTCCTCGCCAGGTTAGCTGGCCGAAGCGCGCCTCTATTGCCCATGGTTTGGCGCTTGGCTGGCGTACGCGGCAGTGTGCACAGAGGACTCCATGTTGATGGCGTGCAGGCGCTCCACGGTGACCTTGCCGCCCTTGGGGCCACCTCGACAAAGAAGCCGCGATGCGGGAGCACGCTAATTAAGGCGGCGGGCGAGGTCCGGCCGCGATGCTTTCCTGGCCGCCCTTTGGTGGGCCGACTGTGTTGGCTGCCAGTAGTGCGACAGTCCAGAGCCCGATGCCATGCAGCGGGGCCGGGCCGCCGAAAATTGGGGCGTAGAGGTGCGCCCGGCCGGTAAGGTGTCACGGACATCCCTGAGCAGGCGCTTGGCCTCGGGAAACGGGTGGCCAGCCGACGCCGCGCATACCGCTCGCCCAGTGATGGGGTGCGCCCTCGAGCAGGGTGCTGACTTGCTGGTGAGGCGCTTCGCGCTTACGCCCAGGGCGTGCGCCTGGGCGCGCCAGGCGGCCCTGCTGGTCGGCCCTGGCAGGAGGGACCGCAGGGCACAGTCGAAGCCCGTAGTCTTGGTGCGTCATTCTTCCCTGCTGGGGTGCTTGGCGAGCCGCGCGTGATGGGGTGCCTCGTAGCGTCAAATAAAGAGCTCGTCGCCGGCCGGCGGATGGTCGCGGGGCTGCGCGCAACGATCAAATCATGTCCGCCGATAAAGGCTGGCGGTCTTGATGATTTTGGGATGCAGGCGGTGGTTGGCGCGCGACGCGTGCAGCCCCAGATGCCCGACGGGCTGGTTCTTGAGGTCATTTTCCTCTCACAGTCATTCCATTTGCTGCCGCTGCGTGCTTTCTCAGCGGCGCTCCCCGTCCGCCCGTCTTCACGCGTGGCGACATTCAAAAGCGTTGAGCTCGGCGTTGGCCTGCGCCCGGGAACGTGTCGACGGGGACCTTGCCTGCTCGACGAAGTGGGGCCTTGGCCTGGGGTTCTTTTTTCGGTGGCCGCAGCGCTGCTTGCCAGGCGCACTTCCGCCCCGTCGTCAGGTCAAATAAAATTGTCGGCGAGCGCGGCGGATCCACAGCAGCCGGATTGAACAACGTACAGAGCCCGTGGGCGTCGGCGCCCGACGAGCCGGCGGGATTGGTGTGGATGTTGAATGATTTGTAGGCAGCAATCGTGATTAAATCGGCGCCGTCGTCCGGCCCGGGCGTGTGTCACGTGACAGCCCCTTTTCTTCCTCGACGAAAAGACGACGTCGCCCGCCCTTTGAAGGTCTTTGGCGGCAAACAAGAACCCCCCTGGCGAGCCCCGGCTGCCGGTGGTCCGACACGGGTGTTCTTTCAGAAAGGATGCGTGGTCAGGCGCCGAGGATGGCGATGCGTGGCCGCCTTCGTGCATTGGCCCGGGGCGAAGTCGTAGGCGCCGGTCTCCTGCTCCTGCCAGACGCTTGCGGGTGGGCGCTTCAGCTCCGCAGCCGCCTCGCCCAGCTGGTCGTCGAGTGCGACCGCGGCTTCGAAATGCTTTCTCGGCCTGCGAAAACTCTCCCATCTTCATATGCAGCCCGGCCTGCACGGTAGAGCAGCTTTTGTGTTTGCGTCAGTCGCAGCCCCCCAGTAGCAGCAGCAGTGTTCAGGGTAATCTGTCTTCTCTGGCAGCAGGAACCATCCCGGGCGAGAGCATCGGCGAGGGCCATCTCGTGGCGGCCAGAGGCGAAGGCGAAAGCAAGCGGCGCGGTTGCGGTACAGCGCCGCCCTCAGGTTCGTTTGTTTCCCAGGAGGCCCTCCGGCTGAGTTCAGCAAAGGAAGTCCCGACGGAGCGTATCACCTGCGTTCACTGCGTTCAAATGCATCCGAGTAGAGGCTGTCAGCCAGCAAGCCAAGTCCTCTGTTCTTGAACGCCGTGTTGCCACTCTCTTTGAGGCTGGCAAGCCGAGGGCGGGAGGGCCATCTTTTCGAGATGACGGCGGCCCATGAGGAAGAAACTCCAAGGCTGCCCGGGATGAGGCTTTGCTGGGCCCCAAAGCTTGAGCACGCACGAGGTCTGATGGGTGGTCGACGCGGTACGACCACACCACCATGCGGCGGCGCGCTTGTAGTAGGGCTCCTTGGACCGGCCAAAGACAACGCCGCGGGGCAGAACGTCGGTTGGCGTCTGGCATCGGGGGGGAAGTTGTAGATGTTCAGAGCGGTCCGACGTCACTGGGACCTGGTCCTCGACGGCGTTCTGGACAGCCCGTCATGCGCGTTAGGCTCGCAGAAGGTGCGCACGACGAGCACACGACCGCGGTGGACGGTCTCGAGAACGAGGTCGCGGAGGCCGGATGGGGACCAGGTCGGCGAGCGGGAGGACGCAGGGCGGATAGGCCTCGCCGATGAAGCTGGGAGCGGAATGAAGGCCGCATTTCTCGACTGGGGGCTTCATAATGTCACGTGTCTAGAGAAGAGTAAGCATGAGGGAAGAGAATATTTCGCCTGCAGGGAAAGAAAGGGGTAGCGATCCCCATACACCGGCTGCATTCATGAACTCGAAGCTGAGCTGCATGCGGAGAGGGCCTCAAGGAAAGCTGGCGGGCTTCTTGGCCCTTGAACTGCTTTGGCCTTTTGGGGAGAAGCCTCTCGCTGCTTCTTGAGCAACCCCAGCGCTGATTTCTGGTCGCTTTTAGAATCCATGGATGATGGCTGCACGGCTTGCGGAGTCGAATGATTTGAGTTTCGCGTATAAGAAGAATGAAGTTGAAAGAAAACAGGAAATACAAAAAGGAGAGAAGAAAAGAAGCGAGACTTATAAACTTTCTACAACCGCGGGCTTTATTCAAAATTATAAGCGTAAATAAGTTTTCTAGATGTGAATAAACTAGCCAGGGGCAGGCTACCTTCAGGCAGCAATGCGCTACTTCACCTGCACTTCCTCCTTACACGGTCACAACGCGTCCCGATCGTCTGAAAAGTACCCATTGGCTCTGTCACGGGAGAACGCCCTCAGCTTGATGGACAGATGCAGACAGAGATGTGTCTTGCTGTCATTGTGCTCTCCGGGTGGCCTCACTTACTTTCAACTGGTCAGTTTTTTTAAAATCCGCCTCATTTCTTCTCCGATATTATCAGATCTAGTATCTAATATTGTGTACCTAGTACCAACTTCGTCCCCCCTTGTCAGCATCTTACAGCTTGCAAAGGATGCCGTTGGGGCTCGAGTGCCGACAGATGGCTTCACCATTATATCACTGTTTTGCATTTTGGGGGTCGCCGTGAGATAGAGAGGAAAAAGAGAAAAATACAATAAAAAAAGGGAAAAAATAAAACAAATAAAAAAAGAAGAGGAGAAAGAGGAGGAAAAAGGTAGAGAAAAGAAATAAACCCTACCCAGCGCGCCAGTAACCATCGTTTCACGCGGAAACTCTCCCAAAGAAAGTGTTGACGGCAGTCTGCCAGCGTCGCCGCTTGGCGACTGGTAGAGTTGGAGAAATAACAAAAAGAAGAGAAAAAAACAAAAGGACACATAAGGGGAAAAATACAACTGCCAGCCCTCAGATCGGAATCTGCCCCACGAAGCAGTGGCTGCGAATAGCTTCAAAAATGTCAAAGTCGCGCGGATGCCGCCGTCGATGGTGAGCTTGACGTCCTCAAGAGTGCAGGACTGTGATTTAGTTTCTTGTGCGTTTATCTTTCTTTTTGTTCTCGTCCTGAACTCACTCCCCTTCAGCCACAGCTGCAGTTTAGTGTTTTGTCTAAACCAGGGATTGTGCTCTCCCACGTGCCGAGCATTTTCAAATGTCAGCGTGGCCTCTCCCTCTCCCTGTCTTGTTTTTTCTCTCTCCAACCCCTTTCTCACCATTGATCAACTCTAGCTTGCTCGCGTCCACAAAGTTAAAGTGCGGGCCGAAGCTGAGGTTGGCAAACTTGTATGCGTTGCGATACTCGTTCAGCTGGCAGCCGAGAACGGGCGCGTCGACGGTCAGGACGATGGTCTTCTATCCGGAGGCTTGGATGTGAGCGTTAAGAAGAAACTGTTGATTGAAAGAATCGAATTACATACCGTCTGACCTCGCTCAACATCGTCTCCACAATGTCTTTGTTCTCGTAGACGAACATTCTGCAACGTTCTCCATGGACATGTTGGAGGTACGATGACAGGTCCATACTGATACCGGCCGCCGCGCTAGGTGTGGCATACCTCAACATCGGGTGGGCTATCACGTACATCACGGCAGGGGGGAATTAGAGGGGGAAGCTCACACCTTGAGGTGTTAGGAAAGATCTAGAGATAATCCTAGACAGGGGACAAGGGCTCTTGTTGTCGATCATTGTACCTTGAGCTCAAGATGGTCGTATGTGTTGAGCCCGGAGACATTCGACCGAGGACGCGAGGCCGAATCTTGTAGAAGTCAATGGTGGCCTCGCTGCCTTTAAGCTAGGGGAGAAGGAAAGGGAAGAAGTCAGTTTAGTTCTTCCAACGCTGCTGCTAACATTATAAATATTCTAAGCAGTCGTCTTAAGCCAAACATCCAAAACTTAGAGTAGAACGCGTGTCCTTACGCAGGATGTCCTGGGCAGCTTGGTCGAGACAGCTATCTTGAGGTCGGCGATAGTGAAGATGTCGGGGTCGAAGCTGGGACCGCGGTTGGCCATTTTGACGGCGGAAGAGGTGGATAGTAATGTGTGGTATAGTTTGTTTACTGATCTAGATGTTCCGGAGATGAGTAGAAAAATCTAGAGCTGGCTCTCGAGCTCTAGACGAGCTATGGGTTGTTTACACTGTGGAGCCGTCAAGCCGTCATCCGCCAGGGCCCACAGGCTTATCATACAGGTCGAGAAGCTTCCCTTCCCGGTTAATGGACGCGCTACAACGGCCATGGAGATAGATCCAACTTTTGAGAGTTCAGATGAATGAGGGGGGAAGGGGGACCCGGAGGACCTGGAATGGGGGAGTAGGCTTTGTCCAAATAGACACAGCGAGCCATTCTTGTCGGTGAGAGAAGGAGGAAAATATGTGGCGGAGCCTACAAGCACCGGCTTTGTCAACAGGTGTCTTTAAGATGGTTGTTCGGCTGTGTGTGTTTGTGTGCGTGGTGCGTATGTGTGCCGCAAAAGATTGATTGTATTCTGGACTATTTACTATTTCTCTACTTATAGATGACGCTCTGACAGACGATATGACGACAGCAAAGACGGCATCGATCAGAGCTGGTGTCGCAGAGGTATCATTATGCAACGAGTGTATGTTGAGAATAGAATGCGAAATAAACAATAGCTCACTGAAGTAATAATGCAGACAAAAAATGATATGGACTGCAGGCAACCGCCTCCTCCACCATCGCCAGCAAACGCCGACTCCTACATCCTGGCCGACCTCGGCGTCCGTGGAAACCTTGACCTGCAGGCCTACCTGCCCGTCGTGGTCTATCTGGTCGGCTACGTCTTCGGCCTGCTGGTCTTTGGCCCGCTGAGCGAGCACGTCAGCCGCAGCCCCGTGTCGCTGTGAACCTGACCGTTGCGGAATCTACAGCTTCACCAAAGGGCAGTCGGCTCTCACTTTAGGTTCGAGTAAGCAGCATTCCGATATTCCTCGTCTTTTCCATCTGCGTCAGGAGGAGGAGTTGCCGGAAAAAGTTGGTGTTTGGTGTGTGGAGCACAGCGAGCGAGGGAGGGCGGGGCAGAGGTTTATCAAAAAGGGGGCGTAGACAAAAGTTTTGAATTTTTTATTTCTTTCTTGTTTTTTATATCATAACCATCTAGTCAAGTGTCTATTGAATTCAAAAGGCTTTCTCTTATATTCATCTCTATGTCACGAAGGAGGCGCCCCCGCCGGGAGGGTCACCAGGCCCTTGGCCACCTTGCCTTCCACTGCAGCGCTCTGCACATTGTCCAGAATCACCTTGAGAATTGGCGTCGGCACACCTAGCTTCTCGGCCTCCTTGACAGGCTCCTCAATCAGGTTATATACTCGATGTAGTTACCTGGAGGTGTTAGTACACACAGACATATATGTATATAAAATAACAGCTGTGGGCTGCTCACCTTCTCCGCATCCTGCAGCATGCTCGGCTTGCACCAGACGTCGATGGGGTCCGCGTTGATCGTGTTCTCAATGTGTTCCTTCGGTACGTCGTGCCCCGCCGCCTTGGCCGCCCGCCACACCTCCACATGGCCGGCCGCACCAGGTCGGCGATGGGCGTCTCCGCGAGCCGCAGCTGCGATGTGTCATGCGCAAGATCGTCGCCAGCGGGTTGTAGCACGCGTGTTACACCAAGCTTGCGCACCGCACGAAGCCCACGTCCTCGTTGAGCTCGCACGTGACCTTGCCTGACGCGCCGTAGATCTCGACAACGTGCGGCAGCCGCCAGCGACGCCTCGGCGCCCACGCCGGGGTTTGACAAACGGCCCGACAATGAGCACGTCGTGCTCGTCGCTGACGATGTGGCCGGGGCTTCTCTCGGCGGAGCCGTGAGCGAGACGCCGAGACGATGGCGTTGGTCGGGAACGCGGCCACCAGCGGCTTCTCGATGTTGAGGCCGTTCTGGATCAGCAGATGGCCGTGTGGCCCGGGGTGACGGCGGGCGCGATGATCTCGGAAACGGTCGGTGGAATGTCTGGGTATTCTTGGTGGCAACGACGATGTAGTCGTAGGGAGGCAGGCCGTCGGCGGTGAACGTCGGGGACCTTGTTTTGAGGACTGTCTGTCCAGAGGCGGAGGGGAACAGGGGAAAGGAGAGAAAGAATAACGGGAGGAAGGTGGATGCGATCTTTTACCTTTTGACGGCTTCCAGCCCTCGTGCAGGCCGTAGTCAAAAGAGTCGACGACAAAGCCGCTCTCCCTCGACCACGGCATAGTTGGACCGGAGCACGGCGTCACGTCGGCGCGGCCACCGGCGTCAGATGAAGGCAGCCAGGGTTCGATGGCGCGCTGCCCACGAGCAGGACGTTTTTCTTATCGGTGGCCATGGGCGAGGTGTGTATCAAATAAGAATCTGAGTAGGTGGATGGGTGGTAGGTATGTGGGTGGACAATGTTGGCTTTAAGCAAGCTACAAGTAGCTTCCAGATGACGGACAGCCGCACGTGCGTTGTTAGCTGCGGTCACAGAGAAAAAAATCTCGAAAAAAGCCTAGAGGGTGGGGGAGACAAAGCTTAACAGCGATTGACTGTCGGCGGGGTAGCTCCGTCTTCTTATGCGCGGCGCCGTGGGTTACCGTGCTAGGAAGGCACGGCGAGCCGCGCTAGCGCTGGCTACCCATGCACGAGATTCAGCCGTCATCATCTTTGTGCAGATAGGGGGAAGGAAGAAGCCCAGCGCGCTGTCACGTGCTGCTGTAGTAAACAGTCATCTCGACTCCCGGGCATGCTCGAGCTCTTTGCGAGCTCCAGAGACCGAGTCAGACTATTCTTCTTCTCTGGCCCGAGCACGTGGCTGGCTTTTTCATAAACGACGCTGAGCTCTCACCACGAGGGGCCAATGGCACTCTGCCTGGGGAGATTCTCATGATAGAGATAAAGCGAGAGCGAGAAGGACAGAGAGAAAGAAATAGATGACTCTTGGCCTCACGATATAAGAACACAACCTGACTCTGTCGTCCCCGTCCTCTCGGCCTTTTTCTCTACACATGCATCTCTCTCCCTTTACCGTCTCTCTCCACATCTTCCGGTTACGCCGGTCATCTATGGACAAAAACTGATGTCTTGACGTAGGCACGGCACCCGTCGATGCTGTGGCCGACGGCCAGGTGGCCTCTCAAGACTATACCGGTAAGAAGACGCTGGGTACTAAGCATGCCCTCCACCAGATCTTCTCGGCCCGCCACATCCAGATGATCGGCCTGACTGGCCACATCGGCTCGGGTCTTTTTATTGGAATGGCCAAGGCGAGATTTTTCTCTTTCTCATTGCTCTCCTCTCTCTTTTACTCCTGTAGTCTCCCAGGCCCTCCCTTATGGCTCCTAGCCTGGCATGTTCCTCGGCTGCCGCTCATCTGCAACCAGGCATGGGTCACCATCCAGGTCATGTCGGAGGCCTGTGTCATCTTCCCACGTCCGGTGCTTTTATCGACCACGCGGCTCGTTTTGCTGACCCTACTCTCGGATTTACCATTAGTATATTTCTCTCTTCCTTCCCCCTTTCTCCCCGTTTCTCTTCCTTAGCTAACGCACACTTCACGCGCCTGCAAGTGGTTCGCCTGGCACACCACCCTCGCTGCGGATGCCGCCGTTTCCCCCCCTCATCCTGACCATCTGGACCACTGCCGTGCCCACGGCCTGGCCTTCTTGACCCTTCTACCCGATGGTTGTCTTTGGTATTCACGCTCTGCCCAACCGCTGGTTCGCTGAGTTCGAGGTCGTCACCGCCGAGCTCAAGATCGCCATCATGAACATCATGATCATCGCCAGGAACTGACCGGCGGCATCACCTAGTTCAGCTCCGTCTACTTCATCGCCTATCTGGTCATTGCCCTAACCAATTGGCGCATGTGCTCCGCCTTTACTTTAAGGCCCATGGTGATAACCCGCTCACCATCGAGTACGCCTACCGCGACAAGATGTACCCCCTGGGCAATATCTTTTGTTTCGGCAGCGGCTTCTTCGTCCTCGGCTCTACCTTCTACTTGTCGCTGTTCCATCGACAAGTCCACCGGCGCCAGCAACTTTTTTCAGATCCTTTTGTGCGTGCCGCTGTTCCATGTGCTTCTGATCAGCTACAATGTCTTCAGCCGCACCCAGATTGTCGACCTGACCACTGCCGACCTCAAGAGCGGTCGCGTCCTCTGACCGAGGCCGGCATTGAGTTCCTCGACAACTACTATCACAAACCGCTATACCGTCGTACGTTTGCCTATATTACTATATGAGATCAGGGGTAGAATAGGTAGAAGACAGTTATTGTTTGAATATAAGCTATTCAAAAGAGTGATTTAAAACAACGTATTCGATGAGTATAAAACGAAGCAAGACAAAGGTTAGCAGCAAAATTAGACATTGGCAAAAAAATGAAAGAATCACAGATATCAACGCAAACACAGAAGAACAAAACAAACCCTCACAGCGTCACACCAGCTTCTTAAACGACACGCCTCCCCGCAGCCGCTCAAACGCCGTCTGCACATGCTCCAGCCCGTGCCGACCACCTCCGGCTCCGGCGCCGGCACAAACGTCCCGCCGCCAGCGCTTGGGCAGGTACTCGGCAAAAATGTGCCGCGCCACCCCGTTCTCCATCGTCGGCCCCGTGTCCACCAGGCTCCACTTGAACCGCGCACCGCTCCGCGCACGCTGTACGACGCCAGCGACGACACGAACGTCGCCACCGTCCGCAGCATCACGAAGCTCTGCGGCTCCTTCTCCGGCATGGGGAACGTCGCCATCGCCACGTGCCGGTTGCTGCCGGCCGCCACCCTGGCTTTGGTGGTGATCTGGATGCACTTCTCTGCCGCCCCCGCGCCGATCGACACCACGCCGCCCAGCGTGCGGCCCGCCAGCGCGCGCACGATCTCGTCGACCGCCGTCGACGCCGCCCGGTAGTCCCATACCTGCGACGCGCCCAGCCGCAGCACCGCGTCGCGGTTGCGCCCGCCCGCCGTCGCCAGCACCTCGCAGCCGGCCGCCACCGCCAGCTGCACGGCGTTGCAGCCCACGCTGGTCGACGCGCCCCAGACCACCACGACGACCGGCTTGCCGTCGGCCGCCGTGTTGGGCGCGCCCCGCGGCTCCGTCGGCAGCGGCAAGCCCAGCTGCGCCTTGTCGAACAGCGCGGCGCCCGCCGTAATCAGCGTCAGCGGCAGCGTCGCCGCGTGCTCGTAGTCGATAAAGGAAGGCAGCTCCGTGGCCACGTACTCGTACACCACGGCAAACTTCTGGAAGGCGCCCTGCGCCGGGTCGTTGATGTTCTTGTCGCCAGCGCGGCTGAAGCCCAGCACGCGGTCGCCCACCTTGAGCGGGTCACGCCGGGCCCCGCGGCGACCACCTCGCCGGCCATGTCGTAGCCGAGAACAAAGGGGTACTTGAGGTAGGTGAACATCATGTTGCCCTTGGACTGGATCAGCGTGTCGATGGGGTTGATCGCGACGGCGGCGTTCTGAATCACAATCTGCCCGCGCCGGGCTTGGGTAGGGCGCGGTCCTGACCTCCATGGCCGGCGCGCATTTGGCGGGCTGAAAGGCGGCCTTGTTTTCCGGCATGGTGATATTTGAAGAAGAATATTGTGTCAAATTAATGTTTCTTTTGGCGTGTGTCTCTTCTGGCGTATGGAGAAGTGTGAGATAGTAGGCAGTCAAAAAAAGCAGCAAAAGACTGAATGAGAAGGGCAGTTTCCTTTTAATAGCAGCGACGCTTTTCCTCCATATGTCTATTAGGTCACACATCCCTACATATTGGCTACCCCAATAAACGGTCAGCATTATTCCGCCGAACATCCGCTCGCGTCCTCCCCCTCTTGGTGCGGCCCTCGTACATTAGTGCCACATCTCCTAACTCCAGAGCTACGGCGACCCGCTTGAAGATTTTCGGAGGTTGCGGCAGTCGGCTGCGCATATCTGCGGATGGTCGGGCGGGACAATTCTTTTTTTTGTTTTATTTTGTTTAGCTTCCGTTGCGGACGGTCGGCGCGGATGAACAGTCAGTTAGGTCCCGGCGGCGGGATCCACAACTCACAGGAAGGAAAGTGGGGTTCTCCGTTCTCGTTTAGTAATCGTCCATTACTAAGCAAACCGCTGACGTTTACCAGCCCGCACCGAAAAGTGATTGCCGCCACCATCCGCAGCGGGACATTCGCTTTTCGGGAGTGTTGTTTCCATCCGAGAGAGTGTCCTGCTCGTTCGTTCCCTTCACGTCGTCCTTGGCCGCTTTCTCTGTCATTCCAACGAAATGTCGCTCCAAACTCCTGCCGGCCACAGGCCGCCGTCCAACCGGCGCAGAGACAAGCCGCAGCTGTCATGCAATCCTTGCAGGCGAAACAAGTAAGTTTCGGTAGCGCCCTGCTGCGGTACCTCTCTTTTTTCCCATCGAGTGACTAGTCATCTCTAACAGCGGAACTGTGGTGCAGACGACGCTGTGACCGCCAGCGCCTTGTGGCAGGTGTGCCAGAGCCGGAAACCAGACGAGCTGCGTCTACGTGCCGTTCCACCCGACACACCAAGCACCGGAGGCTCGTCTGAGGGAGACACAATACCGCAGACTTTTGAATCTGAACGCCCCATCGACTAAGTCTGGATTATTTTAGCAGCAGCTTCTCTCGAGACGAGCCACAGTCGTTACTTGACCTGGGGGTCTGGCCACCGTCCACGAACGCTGCCGATGCGGCGGACGCATGGAGAATACTTGATACAGACATCCAGGGTACGTCTGAGGACCCTCTCTCTCATAATATTTGGAGTGTAATACTGATAACGAGTGTAAATGTAGCAGAAAACATCGGGTCAGACAACACGCTGGCAGCAGGGGGGTCATCAAAACCAAAAGTCACTCACTCGGAGCCATCCACTTTCGAACTGCGGACAAAGACGCTATTTCGTTATACAGAGCCAGGCGTCTGCAGCTTCTTAGACTGGAAGGCATCATCTGTGCGGGAGACCGTTCCAGAAAAGAAGTTCTCCAGACCAGAATACTACAGCATATTTAAGTTTCCATTATAAGGTGTGTGAGACGATTATATAATGCAATTATGTCATCAAGTATGGCATTGAGGAAGAATGAGTTCTAAAACGGGAAACCACGACCAATGCAATGCCTGCTAATAGTTAACACTATTTTTTTTAAAATGTTGTGCGACTTCTTAAGCTCTGGAGATTATAAGATTATATTCTAGGCTTAAAACTATATTTTAAATACATATATGAAATTAATTTTTTTTGTTATTTTAATAAAAACTAAAAAAAAAAAATTTAAAACTCCGTATAAAAAAGAAACAAGAAAAAAATGCTTGTATTCTCTTTAAACTACAATATTATAACTATCTTCAATAACAAAATATCTCAATCACGAATCTACGACGCTGGAGAGTAAGCAATTAAAAACAGAATAACGGTGAGCTGTATCTTTGATGCTTTACCTGCATTATATTTGCCTTACGAGTGAACATTTTTGTGAAATGTGACTGTAGCATATGAAAAAAAATGACCTTTCTCATCTGTTCCCAGCAAACAATAGTGGTGACTGACTAATATTTCCGCCATTAGCCACTACTGGCATCCCCTTTTCCATGTAAACAAGACAACTTTTTCAGAGCTTTGAACAACAATGGTAACAAACTGCTCTCTAGAGTCTTTACCATGTATCTAACTTTAATATTACATAACATCTATTCCGTCCATTCATCTTTCTTCACCTTAGACACTAGAAGACAGCTTTCTTAATGAAGTCACGTCGAGGCAAAATGTTACGATTCTGGCCCCACGGGTGTTACGATTCTGGCCCCACGGGGCCTAAAAGGAGACCCAAGGCGGTGAGGATCGGCAGAACGGTGGCCAGCACCAATGGTGTTGGTGCACACGAGGCTAGTGCAGGCGGTGCTGGCACGAGTGTGGTTAGTGTAAGGACTAAGGCTTGGTTAATCAGGGAAAAGACTACTGTTTGCACGGGCTCCTTATAGGATCAGGGTACCGCGGGCAAATCACGATAGGGTAGAATGATTAAGCGAGTTATTTTATACGAGGAATGAAATAAGGGAATGAAATACGAATGAATAAGAAGTTATTTTATACGAGGTATAGTTATTTTATACGAGGTATAAAATAAAGGAATGAAATACGAATAAAGTTTATTATATATATACGACTAAGGCTTCCTTTTAAGACTTAAATAAGAAATTTAGTCGTTACCGATTATTTGAAATATAATTTATTATATATAATTCACTACTACTTACACTTTTTTTATACGTATTAACTTATTATTTATACGTTACACTTTTATTATTTTATTTTAAAATATAAACTCCTTTAATTTAATTAATTAATAAAGTTACCGACTTTTAAAAAGTGTTTTTATAATAATAATAACGACTTTTATTTAAACCTTAACCGTATTTTAAATTAAATAATAATTTAATATTATATCGATTAACTCGGAACCCACTATTACGGCGGCGTAAATAACCGTTAAACTATAAATAATATAAAAGAAAATCGACGAGCTCGAGGAGCTTAATAAATAAAGTATAAACTAAGTCTAACATTATTAACAACTACTCGTTATAACTAATAATACGAAAAACCCTCTTAAAATTCCTCTCGACGAAATACGATAATAACTAAACTAGACTTAAGACTTACTTAATATAATACCGTTTTATTTCGAATATTAATTTTAAAACTTTAAAAATAAATTAAATAAAATCTTTACGATTATATTTTACTTAAATAAATCGGCCGCGGTTTAAATTTAATTATACTTCGACGATTATCTAAAAAATAAAAAGAGTTTTAACGGAATAAACAACGATATAAAAAAAATATTCTCTTTTTTAAAAAATTCACTTAAGTTTTTTAAACTATTTTTAAAAATCCCGACATCGATTAAGAGTACGAACGAAAGCTACTTCGACTCCGTTAAACCAAGTTTACTTTTACGTATATTAATAAGTTTAAATAATTAATAGTTTATTTTAACGAACTTATTATAATTTATTACTATAAAAGGTTTAAAGATAATGTGAAAAACGAACTTAATAAAGTATTTCGATTAAAGTTTTTAACAGATTATTATAATATAATTATAATTATCGATAACCGACTTTATAAACGTATACTTAAAAAAAAAAAACGGGGTCTTAACCGAGTTATACTATTAACCCTTTTACGGAAGTTAAAACGGAAAATAAAGGGAACGGAAACGACCTTATTATAACGAATTTATATAATTAAATATAATTAATAAAGAGAAATTTTAACGGAAAAGGCCCGCGAAGAAATATTATAATTATAACGAAGAAAAGTATTTTATAAGGGATTATAAAAGACGAGTCCCGGAACGGAAACAAGCCCGGGTTATAAAAAGGTAAAAGAATTTTAAATATAATAAACTTTACTTTTTTATTTATTATAAAGATAGGTGTTTTATTTATTAAGACGTTAAAAAAGGTATAAACTAGTATTTTAAAAAGGTTAATTAATAAAATATTAAGATAATACGATATTATAAAGACTTAAACGATAACGATAATAAATTATTAATATATAAGTATGTTAATTATTAATATTAAAAGTTAATACAGTAAAAATATTAAAATAATACGAGTTATAAAAACTCGACGATAACGATAACGAATTATTAATATATCGAGTTAAAATAACGGTAAACGTTTATAACGTAATAAAACTTAATAACGGGGCGTTTTATCACGAACGAGAAAGTCTTTCGAGATTTACTCGAGACGTAACTCGGTTTATAACGATTTATAAAACGGATATTTATATTAAAGAATTACTTTACGGTAATTACTAGTTAACGATATTATAATATCGAGCTTATAACTTCGGAATTTATATCTTTATAAAATAACTTAAAGAAATAATATAAAAAGAAAAAATATTTTTAAGATTTAAAAAAAATATATAAACGATATTTATAAATAAACTATACGAACTTTTATTATTAACGATATATATATATTAAAACAGTCTTTTAAGACTTACTTAAAAACACGACTCGGTTTATAACGATTTATAAAACGAATATTTACGTTAAAGAATTACTTTATAATAACGAAGAGTGTTTTTTTTATATAAATTATATAACATTATATTACGCCTACCGATACGTTTAGTATAAAAAAACGAACGACGAAAAATAAGTTAAAATTTAATAAAACTATAAACGATAAAAACGACGGTGTCATTTATATTAAAGAAAACAGGTAAAACGTATTATTATAATAACTTATCGTGATAATTATTTTTAAAACGAAAACGACTCGGGAAACGACAAAGTTTAATCGACGTAAAGCTCGAGTTTAAATTAAAAACGAAAACCTTAAAAACCACTGACTCGAATACAAAGTATATACGAGTCTTGGTAGACTGGTAAAAACACGAATAAAAAGTAATAATCGATACCGGGGTAAAAGATAACTATATTACACCACGACTTATAAACCAATATAAAATATTATAATAACTTAAAGAAGCGTTATATATTTTACCTTTACGTATAAAATAAACAAGTCAAGACGGTGCTCGATATTATAAATATCGGAGACGACGACGTTATCCTCGGGTTATTATAACTACGAGAACATAACTTACGGATTAATTAAGTCACTAACTAGTTATTTTAAAAAAAACCTATAATAAAATATAATTATTAAAACATTAAACATGTTATTAAAAGAAAAGCGAAACGATCTCTTTTACGTACTAATATAATATTATAAATACGAAAATATTTAAAAGTATTAATACGATATAAACCTATTAAAGTACGGTTTATACGACTACTAGATTCCGTTAAAAGAAAAAACGTAACTAAAATATTAAAGTATTTACCCTTTTAATAAAGACAGGTTAAAAATACTCTAAGAGTGGTTTAACGAGAACTTAATTAAAGGTTATATCCGACTATCGAGGTCGTTAATAAAAACACTTATTTTATTTATATTTAAAAAAGACGGCGTTTTACGATTATACGTAAACTACCGACAATTAAACAACATCACCGTCAAAAACGATACCTTTTACCGTTTATCTCGAAATTTAAAAATAAACTATAAAACGTAAAAGTTTTTTTAAAGATTAACTTGCGGGGCGTTTATAATCTGATCCGAATTGTAAAAGGAGAAGAATAAAAGACGGTATTTAAAACGCGTTATAAATATTACGAGTGTATAATAATATTATTTAAACTTATTAATGTACCGGTAATATTTTAAAAAATAATTAATGATATACTGCGAAAATATTTAAACGATTTCGTTATAGTATACCTCGACGATATTTTAATTTACTCGGTAAGCCGAAAAGAATACGAACAATATATATATAAGGTATTATAAAAACTTAATAACGCGAAGTTTTTAAGTGTAAGTTTTATATATAAAAGATTGTGTTTTTAAGATACGTAATTATATTAAAACGGTTCGTAATAAAATTAAAAAGGTTAAAACGGTTAAAGAGTAGTTAAGATTATAAAACGTTAAAAACGTACGGTTTTTTATAAAATATATTAATTATTACCGAAAGTTTATATAAAATTATAAGAAGATAACGGTATTTTTAATTAACTTTATTAAAAACAACGTAAAGTTTAAATAAACGTTATAAAAATAAACGGCGTTTAAAGAAATTAAAAAGGTAATGTTTTCGGAACTTATACTTGTTAAACCCGACTTTAACAAGTTATATAAGATAAACGTTAACGTTTTAAATTATATTATAAACAAAGAACTTTTTTAAAAAAACGAGAATAATAAAATATATTCGGTCGCCTTTTTTTTAAAAAAGTTTACCGGATTAATTAAAAGATATTTAATATACGATAAAAAATTAATAATTATTATCGAAAAATTTAAAAAATAAAAGGTATATTTTAAAAGGGTAAAGTATTTTATTATCATAAACTGCAACACACCCAAGCGACGCCGCGCCTTCGTGGCGCGCCACTTGAGTGTCGCGCCTTAGTGGCGCACGCACGTGACAGGTGTGGCGCCTTAGTGGCGCTCACACGTGACGCGCGCGCTATGGCCAGCACGCGCTGGCGAGTCGCTGACGTTAAGTCAGCGCCTCCCAGCCACTAAGCTAGTATAGATAAGAGGCCCTCCCTTTTCCCTTTGGGAAAAGGAGGGCAAGACTTAATCTTGATATAATATGACATTTACCTTCGCCCTCGACTATTGATTATCTCGTATATCGTGATTATTTGTTTAAACTTATTATAATATAATTATTATTTTATAATATTTTTTAAATATATGTATTAACGGTTTAAACGGGGTGTTGAATTATTATAATCTTGTATAATTTATAAAAAAAGATCCGATAACGAAAGATTGAATACACTTAATAAACGTAACGATTACGTTAAATTAATAATAATAAAAGAATAGTTTATATTTAAAAGGTAATTTAACGTTTTTTACATTTAAAATAATAATTAAAAACGAAAAACGGAAAGTGATTTAATAAATATATAAAACATTTACGGGAGGATACTTCGGAATTTATAAAACCACGAAAAAACTTAAAAAGATTTATAATATTAAAAGGTAGATTAATGATATTAAAAATGTTATCGATAATTATAATATTTATAATAAAACTAAGATATTAAAACACCGGTTTTACGGGTTATTATAACCGTTACTAGTCTTCGATAAGTTATAATAATCAATTATATAAAACTTTATCGTTAAGTTACTACCGTCGATAAATAAAATAATTAAAGTTATTTACGATAATATATTTATAAATGTAAATAAACTCACGAAGTATATATATATTTTTTATACTACGAATTTTATACGATTAAAGAATTTATTTATATTTTTATTAATAATATTGTAAGTAATCACGGGTTATTTAATAATATCGTTAATAATAAAAAAACGACGTTTATAAATAAGTTTTAAACGGAAGTGATAAAGTAGTTACGTGTAAAACGACGGTTTAATACGATATTCCACCCGGAAATAAACGGATAAACCGAGAGAATAAATTAAACGTTCGAATAATATTTATAAGTATACGTTAATTAACGATAAAACGATTAATTAAATGGTTACCATTTATTTAAATCGTTTATAATAATACGGTTTATAACGGTATAAAGTTTTCGTTATTTAAAGTAAATTATAATTTTTAATTACGTTTAAATTATTATAAAGACGATAAATAAATTAAAATAAACTTATAATTAAAAAGATTAATAATATAATTATAATAATTTATAAAAAAGGTTTTTATAATAAAACCGTAAATTTTAATATAAAAAAAAAAACAAAGTAAATTTAAAATAATACAAAAACTTTCACTTACCGATCCGTTTATAAAAAATAAAACGAATCTTAAATTAAATACTTCTACGTTTTACGGGTATATACGGTATTTAATCTATAAACCGTTATATAACCTTTAAAAAAATTTATTTTCTCCGTTTAACTACGGGCGACAGAATTTTTACTATAACGCCGAAGTCTATCCGACGCTGTCGCCGACGGCGTGCCGTTTAAAGTAAACTATAGTTTTTAACACGACTAAACTATTATAAAGATAATAAACTAAACTTAAAAGTAAACCTTATAAGTTAAAAAGATTAATAACGTGATAGTTCTTTTTATTCTTTAACTACCTTTTTATTTCACGCTCGCCACCGTTTCGTTAATGGCTCGGCGGTTGTTCGGTAGTCGTGGACAGGTTTTAAGCTCGAGGCTTTTTATTTTATTATTTTTAACGGGCGGAGTTTTATTATGTGTGTAGTTAACGGTAGTTGTGTTGTTTTCGATATTTAGGTTATTTATATAGTGTAGTGTTTATATAAGTTAATTTTCGAAATCTTTTTATATAATTAAAGTAAAATTTATTAGTTAATATAAAAGTAGAACGTATAATATAAACATTTAATAAAAAGATATTAAAAAATTAATTTTTTAAAAAAAATAAAGTTTATTTTAATAAAAAAAACCTTAAGATTAAACGATTAAACGATAAACTCGACTTTAAAAAGTTAAAACCGTTTTTAATAACGAAAAAGGTTTCCGATTCGGTTTATAAACTTTAACTATTAAAAAGATTATAAATATATCCCGGTTTAATATCGCACTTTTAAAAAAAATATTACTTATAACGGAATTATTAACGGAGTAAGTTTTAAACGAATTAAAATATAAGGTCGAAAGGATCGAATAATACCGAAAAACATTTAAAGGAATAAAGTACCTGGTTAAGTGGAAAGATTATTTTAACGAAGAAAGTACGTAAGAATTATAAAAGAACCGTAAAAATATAAACATTATTATTATCACGGAATATTAACGGAGCCAGTTATAAAAAAATATTAATTATAAAGTCGAGAGGATTTTACGACACCGATAATAAACGAAATTTATTACTTTATTAAATAATAAAGTTATATAAATAAATATATAATTAAAAATATATAATTTTAAAAATTATTTTATTATTAAAAAAATATTAATAATAAAAAACTATTAATAATATTATAATAATATTTTAATTAAAAAACAAGGCGGTTATATTAATAACGATTTAAACGTCGCGAACGGTTTAAACGGTTATTTACTTTTTTACGGCCCACCTAACCTCGTCCTCGGCGTTAATAACGGCGTACGTTTTATCGAGCATTTTACGGCGTTTCTCCTTATATATCTTTTATTACTTATTAATACGGTGGAGGCGGGCGAAAGCCTCCTTGAAAACGAGCTCGGTACTCTCTTTTTTTTAAAAAAGCTATTAAAACTTAAAACTTAACGTTCGATTAAAAAAAGGTTAAAGATAAAAAAAATACGGAGGAACGGGCGAGGGCGTACCCGGACTTATAATAATACTTTATTATTATACTTCGCTTGATATAAACGTAAACTTAATAACGACGAATTTAACGGGTTAAACGATCCGACTAAATATAATCTTTTTTAAAACGAGTATAACGGAAATAAAATATTACGTTAAAACCCGAGAATTCGAGGGTACGAATAATATTACAACGATAAATAAAGTTATTAACGGGACGGCGTTTTTTAACACGACTAGATATATAAAAAATAAAAAAAAAAGTTTTTACTA